>MU227979.1:825100-856465 GCA_018584345.1 Thuja plicata | reverse complement strand
ATAGATTAATTCATCCTGCATGTGTGAATGAATCAACCTGTTGCCTCCTAGTAGGCAGGAGTATGAGCTTGCTCTCAGATCATTGCAAGCTCAGTGACTACACACTAACCTAAATGAAGGATTTAAATCTATATGTTGAAAGTAAACTATTGATTAATCTAAATGTAAATGTAAATTGCTGTCAATCCAAGCTAGTTATGATTCACTTTTAGAACACCAATCGAAATGTGAGATATTCAATTTTAAACCCAAATTGAAAGTGTGCTCTAAATTAAGTTTGCATGCTTGAATAAAATAAACAAAAATATTAAATAAATGCTATGAATGCAAGAAAGCTAAGAATAAAAATGCAGCATAATAACATTAAGTAAAAATTTAGGATCCTTTGTGAGGGAAAAGAGTTTCTCTTTTATAGAAATCTCTCTCGAATCGACGGTCGAGATTGAACAAAAAGAGTGGCTTAGATTCGATTGAAGAAGCATAATCCATGTGCAAGTGATTCGATTGGTCGAGAGAGTCAGTTGACTGAACTAACTGATCAGTTATTTTAGAAACTTCCAAAATTAGTTCACAGTTAATTGAAATGTTTCTAAAATGATAAACAGTAGAGAATCATTTAACTGAGTGGAACTGGATTGTTTCCATTTTGATAAATCAGTTAACTAGATTTGATGATTTCATATGCATTTTTAATAAATTAATTGATTTTGAATGCACATTTATGATTTTATAATTAATTTAATTCCTTTTTTATTCAATTGACAATTTTATAATTTTTATTTAATTAATGTGTCATAATATCAATTAAATAATTAACATAATGTTTATTTGCCAATGTAATGTGATTTTAGGAATTAATTAATTAATTAAGTATGATGATCGATTAGGACCTAGGGTTTAGGTCAGATCAGTTTGAATTTGATAATTGCCTGTTTGATTTAGGACTTAGGTTTAATCAAGATTAGGGTTTCTTGATTAATTGCTGAGATTGGGGGTCTAGGGTTTATGTGACCATTTTTAGGTGATTACAACAATCCCATAGAATCCACTACCTGACATCTTCTATGGGAAGTATCAACTTGCAATCCCATAGAATTTATTACCTCTACAGGCATAACAATGTTAGATGCTCTAGAATCTATCATGTAGTTCTTTATTATTTTACCATTTATAACCAACATCAAGAAAAAGGGATCTACATCTCCCAAGGAAGTATTCACAACATTAGTGTCTAGGTAAATATGAGGGATATTTGACTCGATTTCTTCTGAATCCTTTCTCTTGCTTTCAGATTTATCCTCTACATTTCCCATTTTCTCACTACCTTTTGGATTCTGAATCTTTATAGAAGAAACACCATTCATCCATGTGAAGGATTTTTATTTATGTTCCCCAATTCTTATCATTTCTAAAAATGGAACCTTGACAGTAATCTATGACAATAGTTTCCCCTTATCAATAGGGGTGTACTTTATATTAGAGAAATTTTGGTTCACAGTAACAACATTTCCATCCTCAACCTGAGTGGCCAGACTCAGCTCATCTCTCTTTGGTTGTTTTCTATCCTTTTGAGGAGGGGGAATGCTTGTTTCTGGTGTCTTTTATTTTACCTTACACACAAAATTTGGACCATTGTACTTGGTTCCTTTCTTAACCTTTATCTTCTTGATACCCTCAAAAAAATTTCAATTTTCTTGTAGCTACTTAGTGTCTTGTTTGGTTTCCTTGATAAAAATACTTGTTGGTTTTCCATCTACATTACTAATTGTTTTGTTTCTCAAATTATAGTTACTCTTTTCTTGAGTAACCATGTCAGCATTTATCTATGCTATCTCTTCGTTAGAAGGTCTTCTTAATACAGTGGGTTCCTCACCCTTTTTTGCATTACATCTTATATCATCAACTTCCACTTCTTCATCAGAAAAAAATTTCTGATGATATACTTCTTTTCTATTGTGTGAACCATACACATCTTGGTTTTCAATCTCATCATCAGAATCTAATTCACCCTATAGATGTGAAGAAGTCATAACACAACTATTTTTATCTTATGAGTCATCTTCCTCATCCCCTTTTTCCTCATTTACAAATATATTCAAGGCAACAACACAATAATTATGATTATGTGGGGATTCACAAGGTACACACCATGAAACCTCATCACACATGTTAACAAATTTCTTTTGCAAAGGATCAGGGGTCTTATCATCAACTTTATCTTTCTTTTGTGGGAGAACAGGCTTCCCATCCTTCTAATGGGTGTTATATGGATAATTTTACATCCTTGGTTTCTGATTAAAATTGCTAAAGGATGGTTTATCAGTATTGAGAGCCCTATTATTCTTATTTTCTTTAGGCTTCAAATCCTTTATGGCATTTAAAATCCACTTCAGAAAATCCTCATCTTTATGTTTCACATTAGAGGACTTATCTGATTATTTATTATTGAACTTAGTTGGCTTCCAATCTTCCCTTCTACCCACTTTCACTAATACTCTTTATTAGTCTCAATGTTAACAACTAGCTTATAAGATTCCCTAGTCTCAATGTTAACAACTAGCTTATCATTTTGGGAAGTAGATGTTTTTTTCATTTGATGTTGTAGAAATCTTAGCACCACCTGGTGGTGGAACATTTGTTGTTTTCTTCACAGGGTTTCCAACATTCCCACTAGGTGCTGAAAGAAAGGAAACAACATGGGAAGGCCCAGAGGACTTCATGAGAAAACCAATCTTCTTCTTCATCTATAATACAAAAGCCTCCAACTCTTTATTTCTCAAGCTATTTGGCTATGCTCTCTTTCTCCCTTGTTGCCTTCTCAAGATCAGTGTCCAGTTTAGACATTGGATCTAATGGAATCATGTGAATGATAGGATCATTTATTTCAATTCCCATCACCTTCTACTTTCCCTTATCCTTAGGTTTTTGAGTATCAAAAACTTAATGAATGATAGGTTCCTCTTCAACCTTCTTAGGTTCTGCAATATATTTTATTGCCTCCAAGTCTAGCAATTTCCTTTTCAATTATTCTGATCTGATACAAGCTTGTCTTATCATATTATCCTTTTCTTTTTCTCTTTATTATCTGATGGCAATCTTCTCCTAGATTCTCCTCTTCAATTCATCAACTTCATAAAAGATGTTAGGAATAATAGTCCACAATCACAACTAAGAGGGGGGGTGAATCAGTTATGATATAAAATATTAAAATTTAAACTTTATAAACCAAAACTTTAATGCAAATGATAACACAGTAAATGGAAATAAAATAACATAATACTTTTTGTTGAGGAAACCCTATTAAAGGTAAAATCCTGGTGGGAATTAGCAGCCACAAAAGATGTACTTAGAGTATAGTATCCTTGTTAAATGATTTTGCCCTGTTAAGAGTTTATTACAACATTATAGTACATAGTCCCTATTAAAGGACAGACCCTATTAGGAGTCAAGAGTAACAGTGAGCCCATTGCCTAGGCACACTTCCCAAAGAAGGTTAAGGTCACCCTCAAGGGTTAACAATCTGAATAATTGTATTTAGAGAAATATACAATCCAATGAACTGTCTGATAGCAACTGTCTTTGCTTCGTCAGTTCCAATGAAGTATTACAATCGAAAACTTTGTTCTACATCTAGCAGCCAAACAAGCCTCACAACTTCCACACTTCTCTATCTTCATAATTACCTTCTCACCATACATACGCCTTTTCAGAAGAAAATATCTCACACATATACCCTATTACAATAATTGATTAGGTCAGCCAATTAAGCTTTCCCAATATACAAATAATTATTTAACCCCTTGCTAAGATACACATGGCACATAAACTAAGTAAATATAAATTACAATACATCAGATATACTCCAAGATCCTCAATCCATGATCACAATCCATAATACACACTACATCTCTGAAGTTAGCCACCAAATAGGTCTCTTCCAGAATACATGCCATAGCTAACATCACCAACATGTTCATGACCGTCAATCAATACCCAAAATTCCTCAATGTCTCCTTTATCATCCCTTAAGCTCACATACCCTAAAACATCTTCGCATGTAAGATATACCCAAAACACAGAGACCAACTTTGTCAAGCATCACTGTCATAGTCTAGAAACTAGTCTTCACTAAAAAATTTGTAACATCACCAATGTGCAATATTAAGCTAAGTAACCTTAGGAATAATTACATCCTTCTTCATATCCTTATCTTCGATCATTCTGATTCATCCGTATAGTGTCTGTACACTTCTGTTAGTTATCATAACCAATTAGTTATCTCAACAAAAACATATGTTGACATCATTGAAAAACATGAATATCAACAACATAAATAGTACCCAAATTTGATATCATCCAACAATCTCCCCCTTTGGCATTGATGGAAAATATGGGAAAATCCATCAACCCAAAAAGTACTCTCTCTCAATACAATATTCTCAATATCCGCAACACAAATCTCCCCAAAATATTAGGTATTTTCACATAGAATCTTTCCCCCTTTGGCAACAATGGAAAAGGGTGCCATAAATATTTTGTAATATTCTATAAATTGTGGCTTTCTCAAATCTTCGTGTCTAACATCTAGGTACAAAATCACCCAAATTTCCTCCATATTGTTTCTGTGATCACTCCCCTTGAGGAATAGATCCATACATCAAGTCCAAGAAATTATATATCTCTGAAAGCCATTGGATTGATGCATGTCCACATCAATTAATTATCAATGGGAGGGGCTCTCACCCCAAGCATGCTTCTGAGATATTCAAAAGAATCTTTTGGAAAAGGTTTTGTAAATATATCTTCTATTTGTTCCTTTGTGCTAATATACTCTAATCTAATCTCTTTCTTTGCTACCTTCTCCATCAAGAAATGATACTTAATAGAAATATGTTTAGTCTTTGAATGGATTACAAGATTCTTTGACATATTCACTATGCTAGTGTTATCGCACTGGATAACTACTATCTCTTCAAAAATTATTCTAATTTCCTTTAACAATTGTTTCATCTACACAACTTGTGTATAATTCATTACAGCAGGAACATACTATGATTCAACTGTAGACTAACCAATACAGTCTTGCTTCTTACTTAACCAAGAAACCAGCCTTTTCCCAAGGAAAAATGCTCCACCACTTGTAATCTTTCTACCATCCACATTTCTTGCCCAATCAACATCAATGTAAGCCTATAAAATAAAGTCATCTAATTTTTCATACCACAATCCATATTCTATTATTCCTTTCAAGTATCTGAAAATTCTTTTCATAGCAGCAAGGTGTGTGTCTTTAGTATCTGCTTGATATCTTGCCACAATTCCAATTGCATTGGACATATCTAGTCTGGAGTGAGTTAGATATTGTAGACCATCAATCATCAATCTATACTTTGTTTGAAAAACACTTTGAGTCTCATCAATACTAGTTATTTTGTATTCAGTCAAAATGGGTGTCCCAACAGGTTTATAATCTTCCATTCCAAACTTCTTCAACATTTCCTTAAGATACTTGGTCTGAGATATAAAAATACCATTATTACTCTGATTAATTTGCAAACCAATAAAAAAACTCATCTCACCAATGATTGACATTTCAAATTCATTTTCCATTTCTTTAGAGAACTTCTTACTCATCTTATCATTGCCTCAAAAAATGATATCATCAACAAAAAATTCTATGATTAAGATTCCATCTTCACCAGTTCTTAAATATAAATTGCTGTCTACATTACCTTTTTTGAAACCAAGATGAAGTAAATACTTGTCCAATCTTGTTAGAATGAATTTAGAATAACTGAGAGGAGAGGGGTGAATCAGTTATCATCAGGTCTAGATGTAGCAAATAAATTTTTTTTGTATTTCAGATCTACTCGGCAACAGTAGCATAAGTCAACAACTTTAATCATGCAGTTTACTGTCAATTGAAATTAGCTTGTAGAAACATAAAAATAAAACAAACCATAAACATTCACACAAGTTGACAAAAGTATTTAATGTGGAAACCCAATATGGGAAAAACCACCATTAACACGTTGCCAAGTTTTCACTCTTATGAAGTGAGCTCTGTGAGGAGCCAACCCTGTTAAAGGTTACAATAACACACTTCTAGGTGTGACTTGGTTAAAGGATTTAATCAACCTATCAAGAGTGGCCTTGTTAGAGGACTTAGAACATTCCACCTAAATGTCACCTTGTTAGAGGATTTATACAAATGACTGTTAGGTCAACCTTGTTAAAGGATTTAACTGATACAATAGTGAGAAAGTAATCAGCACTTGTGATCTGATACATACAACTTACTTTGCAAATTTAGATCCAATTACAGCTCTGATGTTAACTTAATGGATAGCCTGCATTGTCATTTCAACCTTTTGATCTTCTTGGAAATTTGTCAAGCAATCACACATGCAACTCTCTGCTTCTATATTCAGCCTTCTCTGCTAGATCATGCAAAACAGTAAATCAACTATGCAAACCTCTTGCATACACATCCACACTTCACATTCAGCAGCACACTTTAGCATACTAAATGAATAACCCCTTAAGGTTATCATATACCTCTCTATTTAGGTCAGATAAATCTTTTTCTGCTTAAACAAGATCATAGATCTTAGGTTAGGTTAGATCTAATGGATCATCCCATCTTTGCATTACATTTAATTCTCCAAAGTAGTCTCTAATTAAATCTTGAAACCATGCATTAGTTACGGTTACCCATACATTAAATGATGTGGATCAATCTTTAATTAACATTACATATCCCAATAAAATTAACTAAGTTGGCCAGAGATCTCAAAACTCATCATTAATCCAATTACTATAAGTTTGCCAACATCACTATTTTCATTTGGCAATTTCACTGGTGGTTGGCATTGAAAAAATTTGCTCATCACAAACAAATTTTCTCGGCACAAGCAACTTTTTTTGGTGTAGAACGACCAAAAAAACTGTCTTTGAGAGATAAACAACTAATTGCTTTGCCAGAGTGCCAACTGATCAGGTACCCTTTTGTTTTCTTTAACTCAACCATTCACTTGGTCTTCTTGTTAAATCTTCTTCATCAACAATAGATATGGTACTCAAACAGATAAAAATAGTCTCACCATTCAAGGTTTGATAGCAATGACAAAATAACAATTGGTTGCAATGTCACTTTCCAATAATCTCCCTCTTTGGCATTGATGGCAACACAAAATATTAAAACAATGATTTAACA
Organism: Thuja plicata; assembly: GCA_018584345.1. Classification (NCBI taxonomy): domain Eukaryota; kingdom Viridiplantae; phylum Streptophyta; class Pinopsida; order Cupressales; family Cupressaceae; genus Thuja; species Thuja plicata. Next base: position 849,249 of record MU227979.1, on the reverse strand, counting down.
AGCATAGTTACCAACCAATCCAAAAATTCACCTGTGTTCCTTGATATGAACGAATCTTCATTAATGTCTTTAGCTTCATTCTGATTCTTGTCTATAAAAAATTTCTCCCTCTGTGTCTGTAATCACACTATAATCATCTGTGTCTAATCACCTATAGACTCTCTCTAAGTAGATAATCACTTCAATATTTTCAATAGTAACTTTTTCCTCTTGGTAATCTTTCCCTCTTGGTAATCTCTCTTTCTAGATAATCTTTCCCTCTTTATAGGTAATCTCTCCCTCTTTGAAAACAATGCCAAAGATGTCAAAATCATTATCATGTAGATCTTCAGTATCATGTTGATCCTATCATCTTGATTAGGAATGATTTTATTTTCTGTCCTTGTTCATCTTCACAACTTTACCCAGCATCCTAAGGTGTGACTAACTGTGCATCAATGTGTCAAATATTCTGAATGTAATATTTGATGCAACAGTCCCATATAGAACTTAATTACCCTCAGTGAGGGGAATCACCCCCAATTTACCTCGTAGATACTCATGAGCATACTTGGATAGTGCTTTTGTGAATATGTCTGCTTATTGTTCTTTAGTGTTCACATAATCTAGTCTCACTTCTTTACTATGAACTATCTCCCTCAAGTAATGATACTTGATAGCTATATGCTTTGTCTTTGAGTGCATAATAGGATTTTTAGAAATATTAATAGCACTCATGTTATCACAATATATGACAACTAGGTCAGTGATTTCTTCCTTCATACCTTTTAGTCGTATCTTCAACCACACAATGTTAGAACAGTTAACTGTTGCTGCCACATACTCGGCTTCAGTGGTAGATTGTGAGGTGTAGTTCTATTTCTTTCTTGTCCAGGAGATCAATCTCTTTCCTAAAAGAAATACTCCACTAGTAATGCTTTTCCTGTCATCAACATTTCCAACCCAATCAGAGTCAATGTAAACTCTAAGTTCAAACTTGTCATTCTTTTTGTAGTATAGACCATAGTCATTAGTTCCTTTCAAATATATCAGAATCATTTTTACTGCCATCATGTGAGTTTCCTTGGGATTAGTAGAAAATCTTTCCAAAATCCCAACAGCTAGGGCAATATTAGGTCTACTATGCACAACATACTATAGTTTTCCAATCATTGTTCTATAGAGTGTTTGGTTCACTTCTTTTGTGTCATCATCTTTTGTCAGCTTCTGTCCAGTAGCCAGGGGTGTACTCACTGGTTTGGAATCTTCCATTCCAAAAGTTTTTAGTATCTCTTTGATATATTTAGATTGAGTGATATAGATACCATTCTTCATTTGATAAATTTGTAAACCAACAAAGAATTTTATTTCACCAAACATAGACATCTCAAACTCAGTTTGCATCTCTGTTGCAAATTTTTGACATAACACATCTTGTCCACTAAATATGATGTCATCAACAAAAATTTCAGCTAATAATGTACCTTTGCTTTGCTCTATCTTTAAGTACAGGTTGATGTTGTCATTGGTTCATGCAAATCCAATCTTGATCAGATAATTGTGCAATCTCTCATACCATGCTCTTGGCGCTTGCTTCAATCCATATAATTCTTTGTGCAATCAACAAACCATATACCTTTTGTTTGGGTCTATAAAACCATCATCTTGCTCAATATACACTTCTTCCAAGATTCCATTGAGAAATGCAGATTTCACATCCATCTGATAAACTTTGAATCCTTTATAGGTTGCATATGCAAGTAAGGTTCTAACACCTTCCAATCTTGCAACTAGGGTGAAGGTTTCACCGTAGTCAATTCCTTCCTCCTTTCCATAACCCTTGCATACTAGTCTAGCTTTGCTTCTTGTCACATCTCCATGTTCATTCAGTTTATTCCTGAATACCCACTTTGTGCCAATTACATTTTTATCCTTCGGCCTAGGTACAAGTGTCCAAGTTTTGTTCTTGTCAATTTCTTCAATTTTCTCATTCATTGCTTGTTTCCAATCTTCATTATCTAAAGCATCTTTCACTATTTTGGGCTCAAATTCACATAACAGACATGTGTCATTTTTCAACTTACTTCGTGTCATAACAAAAAAATCCTTTGATCCAATGATTTGATCAGAATTGTGATTTATTCTCACATATTTCTCTAGAGTAGGCTCAGTCCTTGCTTTAGGTTCATTTTCTGTATTCAATTTTGGTTGATTCTATGACTCGGCATCTCCATCAGATAGCTTGGCATTCACTTCCAGTTGCTCGCCAACTCCATTTTGTGACTCGGCAGGTGCATGCTATTGCTTAATAGTAGTCTCAGGTAGTGAATTAGAATCTTCCTCATCCATATATACGAATGATCTATAGCTTTCAAGCTCTTGTGTACTTTCAACTTCATTTCTTTCTGCAAACTCATCAATTCTTACATTTTCACTTTGAACAATTTTGTTAGTATTAGAATTCAAACATTTGTATGCTTTGCTTTTTGTTGAGTAACCAAGGAATATCTCTTCTTCACCTTTATCATCTAGTTTTCCATTTATGTTTTCCTTCATTATAAAACATTTGCTTCCAAATACTTTAAAATACTTTACACTAGGTGCATAACCATACCAAAGTTCATAAGGTGTAGCATTTATACCTTTCTTGACTTGAGCTCTATTCAGTGTATAGACTGCAGTACTTATAGCTTCTTTCCAATATTTCTGTGCAACATTTTTCTCCATCATTAGTGTTCTAGCATAGTCCATGATAGATCTGTTCCTTCATTCAGCAATACCATTTTGTGGAGGAGTCCTGGGTGCGGACATCTGTCTCTTTATGCCTCAGTCATTGCAAAACCTGTTAAACTCATTAGAAATAAAATCTCCACCTCTGTCAGATCTTAAGCATTTCAAATTTTTGCCTATTTCCTTTTCAACTTTAGCTAAGTACCATTTAAATAACTGGAATGCATCAGATTTTTCCTTCAGAAACATTACAGTCATCATCCTTGAATAATCATCAACAAATAGAATAAAGTATCTAGCACCACAATAGCTTCTTTCTCCAATGGGACCACAGAGATCAGTATGGACCAATTCCATAATTTCCTCTAATATATGTGTTTTTCTCTTGAAAATAGACTTAGTCATCTTTCCTAGTTGACATTGTTTACACATAGCATTCTCAGGTTTCTTTAACTTAGGTATCCCTCTAACCTTTTTCAATTTACTTATGCTTACCAAGTTATCAAAGTTCACATGACACAACCTATTATTCCATAAACAAACATGATTGTATTGTGCAAAAAAACATGTTTCTTCAGATAAATCTAGATAAAATAAGTTACCTTTAGTCTGATCACCACTTCCAACAAGTTCTCCAGTAGAATCATAGATCTTAGCTTTTCTGTGATGGAATTCAACTTTGCAACCAGAAGTGTTCAGCTGTGCAACACTCAGCAAATTATATTTAAGATCATCAACCCAATACACATCATCACATCTAATTTTTTCAGTTAGGTTAATCAATCTTTTACCTTTGATAAGACATGGTGCATCATTACCAAATTTTACATATCCTCCTTTACATTGGTTTAGGATTTCAAACTTATCTTTGTCACCAGTCATATGATGGGAACAACCACTATCAATGATCCCACGATCATTTTTACTCAAATAAGAGATTAGTGCAATTTTCTCATCATCATTAGAATCTTCTTTCATTGCAACATAAACAACTTCTATATCATTATCATCAAAATTATCAGTGTCATTGTCATAAGTTTCTTCAGCAATATAACAAGATTTCTTACCTTTGTCTTTGTAGTCTTTATATTTCCTGAAGTCTCAGTCATCCTTTCTATCTTTGTATTATTTGTATTTTTTGTCCCTTCTTTCATCTTTTTCATTCTTATCAGGACATCTAGTAGCTATATGACCAACTTTATTGCATGAAAAACAAATAATAGGAAGTTTACCTCTATATTTTCCTTTTCCTCTAGATAGTGTTTTTGCCGTAAGTGCTTCAAGTTCTTCAAGATCATCATCAGAAGTGTCACTTTCACTATTCATATGTTTCTTTCCTTTCTTAGATTTATTGAGAACCAGCTGTGATCTAAAAGAAGAATCAATCCCTTGTGGATTATAGTTATCATAATTTGACATTTCATATGCAGTGAGTCTGCCTATCAAATTTTCTAGATTCAGATTATTGTTAGGAGTACATCTCAATTCTTGAATATCAGAAAGTCTAATAGTATATACAAGAAGTAAAGTTCTCAGTACCTTGCTCATAATGGTGTTCTCATCAATTATTCCATTAGCTCCTCTAATGACATTTACAACTTCTTTTACTCTACCATAGTACTGATTAACATTTTCACCTTCTTGCATTTTCATCTCATCAAACTTATCTCTTAGACTTTCTAATTTAACTCTCAGGACATTTGTGTCTCCACCATAGATAGTTGCAAGTTTGTCCCACATCTTCTTTGCATTTGTGCAGCTCTTTATATCATCAAACTCTGAATAGCTCAATGAGGAGGCGATCTCCAACATTGCTTGATTGTGCTCTTGCTTTTATTTTAGTTGAGCATCTGTGAGAGGAGTAGAGGGTGACACATATTCATTTTCAATAAGTCACTTAGCATCATCTCCAATACTAGCCAAATGTAGTTTCATCAAACTCTGCCATGCAGGGAAGTTAGCTTTGTTCAACTTAGGGACCTCCTTCTTATACATCTTGATCTTTTCACTCCAAGTACCTTCAAACTATTTTCAGGAGACTAAAGCTCTGAGACCAATTATTAGAATAAATTTAGAATATCTGAGATGGGAGGGGTGAATCAGTTATCCTTAGGTCTAGACATAGCAAATAAAAACTTTCTAAATTTCAGATCTACTCGACAACAGTAGCATAAGTCAACAACTTTAATCATGTAGTTTACTCTCAATTGAAATTAGCTTGTAGAAAAATAACAGTAAAACAAACCATAAAAATTCACACAAGTTGATACAATTATTTAACATGGACACCCAATAAGGGAAAAACTACCAGTAACATGCTACCAAGTTTTCACTCTTCTGAAGTAAGCTCTGTGAGGAGCCAACCCTATTGAAGGTTACAATAACACACTGCTAGGTGTGACCTGGTTAAAGAATTTAATCACCCTATCAGGAGTGGCCTTGTTAGAGGACTTAGAACATTCCACCTGAATGTCACCTTGTTAGAGGATTTATACAAATGACTATTAGGTCAACCTTTTTAAAGGATTTAACTGATACAATGGCTAGAAAGTAATCAGTAGTTGTGATCTAATACATACAACTTACTTTGCAAATTCAGTTCCAATTACAGCTCTGATGTTAACTTATTGGATAGCCTATATTGTCATTTCAACCTTTTGATCTACTTGGAAATCCATCAAGCAATCACACATGCAACTCTCTGCTTCTGTATTCAGCCTTCTCTACTAGATCATGCCAAATAGTAAATCAACTATGAAAACCTCTTGCATACACATCCACACTTCACATTCAGCAACACACTTTAGCATACTAAATGAATAACCCCTTGAGGTTATCATATACCTCTCTATTTAGGTCAGATAAATCTTTTACCTCTTAAAAAAGATCGTAGACTTAGGTTAGGTTAGATCCAACAGATCATCCCATCTTTGCATTACATTTACTTCTCCAAAGTAGTCTCTAATTAAATCTTGAAACCATGCATTAATTATGGTTACCCATACACTAAATGACATGGATCAATCTTTAATTAACATTATATATCCCAATAAAATTAACTAAGTCTGCTAGAGATCTCAAATCTCATCATTAATCTAATTACTATAAGTCGGCCAACATCACTATTTTCACTCGGCAATTTCACTAGTGCTCAGCATTGAACAACTTTGCTCATCACAAACAACTTTGCTCAGCACAAGCAACTTTTCTTGGCACAAGCAACTTTTCTCGGCACAGAACAGCTAGAAAAAATATCTTTGAAAGATAAACAACTAATTGCTTTGCCAGAGTGCCAACTGATCAAGTACCCTTTTGTTTGCCTTAACTCAACCATTCACTTAGTCTTCTTGTTAAATCTTCTTCATCAACAATAGATATGGTACTCAAACATATAACAATAGTCTCACCAGTCAAGGTTTGATAGCAATGACAAAATAACAATTGCTTGCAATGTCACTTTCCAACAAGTTTTGCATACCATGCTCTCGGTGCTTGTTTTAGTCCATAAAATGATTTCTTCAACTTACAAACCATGTCTTCATTTTCTATCAAAGGAAATCCATCAAGTTTCTCTATGTATACATCTTCTTCCAAATCTCCATTCAAGAATGATGATCTCAAATATTTTATCTTCAAACTAGATTCATTCTCAATTTTTTCTTTGAATAACTTGAAATTGTCAAATGATTCAGATTTCTCTCTCAAATATGTAACCCACATCATTCTAGAAAATTCATCAACAAAAAGTATAAAGTACCTTTCACCATAATAAGATCTTTCTCTTGTAGGACCACATAGATCTGTATGTACCAGATCCAACTTCCCTTTTGCTGAATAATATTTTCTTTTAAAACTGCTTCTAGTATGCTTCTCCATAACACACTGTCTACATATAGTGTTAGATGGTTTTTCAATCTTAGGTACATGTCTTACAACTTTTTTCATACTTGCCTTCACAATGTTATCAAAGTTAACATGAAAAAATATTCTATGCCATAACCAACTGTCATCAACCTTTGTAATAAAATAAGAATTTTTAGATGTATTCAATTCAAATACATTACCTCTATATTTAATACCAAATTTGATAAAGCCTTCTGATTTACTTCTGATGGAACATTTTGCATCAATGAATTTCAATTGATAACCTTTGTCCACTAACTTCTCAAGACTCAACAAATTATGCTTCAATCCATGAACAAGAAGTACATTGTCAGTATTAGTCTTTCCATCCAGAGAAATAGATCCAACTCCAATGACAAGTTTAGGAGGATTATCACCAAATCTAACAACACAACCATCATATCTTTTAAGACTAACAAACTTGTTTTTATCTCCAGTCATATGATGTGAACAACCACTATTTATAACCCATTCAGATTTATTTTTAACATAAGATACTAAGGCTTTTTCTTCATGTATAGGTTCATCATCCTTAATAGCAATAAATCCAATTTCATCATAGTGTGCATCATCATCCAATATTCCTTCACTAGCATAATAACATTAATTGTCTTTTGAATACTTAGATTTGTAAAACTTAGGTTTATGCTTTGGAACCCTTATAGGACATCGAGATGTAAAATGACCAATCTTGTTACATGAAAAACATTTCAAAGGTAACTTGCCTTCAAATTTACCCTTACCTCTCTTTTCTCTTCTAGAGATCAAGGCTACCGCTTCATCTAGCTTTCTTTCTTCCTCCTATATTTTTTCCCATTCATCAACATAGTCTCCAAGCTCTTCTCTCAATTCACCATTGCTAGTGTTTGTAATTCTAGATAAGGTCTTTTTGTTTCTATGGACAGATGCCTTGAATGCTGACTCTACTTTAGGTAAATAATCTCCTAGTTATGCAGCCTCAAAAGTAGTTATCTTTCCAATCAACATCTCTCTAGTGAATTTTGGTCTCAAAGGTATAATCTCCTATATAGCTTGTACTTTAGATTTGTATATAGCTGTCAGAGATATGAGTATCTTCACAATCACTTCTTCCTTACTGTAAGTACCTCCAGAGTTTCTAATGACAGTAACCACTTCAATAATTCTCTATGCATACACCCTAATGTTCTCATCATTTCTCATCTTCATTGATTCCATCTTTTTCATATAGTTTTGTAGCTTTGCCTATTTAGTAAACTTATCTCCTATATACAGTGCTTTCAATCTTGTCCAAATCTCATGTGCAAAATCTAAGTCTTTTACTTTTGTGAAATTGCCTTCAGAAAGTGCACCGATTAATGATTCCCTTTTGACCATATTACATGAAAATACCTTCTTATCATCTTCAGTAGCCTTCTCCATTTCATCCTCAATCTCTATCTTTTCCTTATTTCTCGTGATCATCCAGTAGTCAATTCCCAAATATAGCAAATGTGTTCTAATATTGTTCTTCCAACTATCAAAGTTTTCAGGATCAAATTTTGGACTATCCTTCCTATAGTAAGTCATCTTCAAGATCACCTCAAGCTATTAAGATTTCTCTCTAAGGACCAGTATCTTTGATACCAATTGTTAGGAATAACAGTCCACAATCACAACTAAGAGGGGGGGGGTGAATCAATTGTGATATAGAATATTAAAATTTAAACTTTATAAACCAAAACTTTAATACAAATGATAACAAAATAAATGAAAACTCAATAACATAATACTTGTTGTCAAGGAAACCCTGTTAAAGGTAAAACCCCGATGGGGATTAGCACCCACAAATGATATACTGAGAGTATAGTATCCCTGTTAAATTATTTAGCCATGTTAAGAGATTATCAAAACATTACAGTACATAGTCCCTATTAAAGGACAACCCCTATTAGGAGTCAATAATAATAGTGGGCTCACTTCCCAGGCACACTACCTAAAGAAGGTTAAGGCTGCCCTCAAGGATTAACAATACAAACAAGTGTATATAGAGAAATATACAATCCAGTGAACTATCTGATAGCAACTGTCTTTGCTTGGTCGGTTGCAATGAAGTATTACAATCACAAACTATGTTCTACATCCAGCAGCCAAACAAGCCTCACAACTTCCACACTTCTTTGTCTTCATAATTACCTTTTCACCATACATACATCTTTTCAAAAGAAAAGATCTCGCATATATACTATATTACAATAATTGATTAGGTCGGCCAATTAAGCTTTCCCAATATACAAATAATTAATTAACCCCTTTCTAAGATACACACGGTATCTAAAAAATGTAAACATCAATTACAATAAATCATATATACTCCAAGATCCACAATCCAAGCTCACAATCCATAATATATGCTACATCTTTGAAGTCGGTCAGCAAATAGGTCTCCTCCAAAATACATGCCACTGCTGAAACCACCAACATGTTCACAACTATCTATCAATACCCAAAATTTCTCAATGTGTCCTCTGTCATCCCTTAAGCTTGCATACCCTAAAACATCTTCGCCTATAAGATATACCAAAAACACAGACACCAGCTCTGTCAAGCATCACTGTCACAGTCCAGAAACCAGTCTTCACTAAAACATTTGTAACATCACCAATATGAAATATTAAGCCAAGAGACCTTAGAAAAAAGGTCGTCACACATCCTTCTTCATATCCTTATCTTCAATCATTCTAATTCATCTATACAGTGTCTGTACACTTCTGTCAGTTATCATAACCAGTTAGTTCTCTCCACAAAAAATATGTTGACATCAGTGCGAAAACAGTAATATCAACAACATAAATAGTACCCAAATCTAATATCATCAATCTTCTCCTAGATTCTCCCCTCCAATTCATCAACTTCTTAAAAGATAATTTTAGAATCTGGGAGAGTGGTTTCAGATTATGAAACTTCTACATAAAATCTATCTCTTTTGTGATTAGGGACATGAGTCCTATCTAAGGGTAAAGATATTAGAGCATGAGGGGCATTCCTATCCTCTTCACCTCCACATTTTCTTATGGACCTCCTATCATGTCCTTAAGGTTCATTATGGATTACTTTCTTGGTATGTCATGATCCCTCCTCTCCTCTCTCATAAGGAGAATAGTATTCCTCATACACACCAAATCCTAAATCCATAGCCGCTTCATACTCTGATGCATTGCCTTCTTGGCTATGTTGGATTGGATCTTCTACCCTTGTGTTCCTCTTTTGTCTCCAAGCCTGAGAAATAATCTTTTCATTCTTTTATTTCCTTGGTTGACCAACTTTGGAGGTAGTTGGAAGCTCACCTTCCATTTTATCTTCAAGATGATTTTTCATCAAGGTTTTGGTATTTCTATCTCATATTGAGAAAGTGTGTATAAAATAATATCTATTACCCAGCACTGCTGCATATATTACTCTGATTCACCACCCAACATAGGTTTGGAAAATACAACAATAGCTTTGGAGGATAACAACAAGGGGGCTAAGCAAGTCCTGGAAATCTTTCAACAATGAAACAAATCCATAGGAAAAGCAAAGTGTAACTCTGTACTTTCAATGGTCAACTTACTTGCTCATACAGATAAGCAAGCCAGGAGTCTAGCTCAACTTGAAACATGCATTATTTATGAAAATTTACTTCTACTCCCTAGTAGATTCACCATTTTGTTGATGTTTTAAAATGATTTTACACTTTGTAAGATACCAATATATCTGTAGATGGATTTTAAGGAGTGGTTAGTGATGAACTATAACTAATTGAATGTTTGAAGATGATAAGTTAATGATCACTGAGCTATAGAAAGTTAATGCAAGACATTAGATTAGTTAATGTATTGTATTTTCATTGATGTCAACTTGATACAATCTGATTGGTTATATACATATAGTCAAAGACTTCAAACAAAAAAAGAAATAAAGGTTTTGTTATTAGTAATGCATAAAAGTTTAGTATACACCAAGTGAAAACAAACACCGATGGGCAGTGCACACCAATGGATAGAGAACCCCAAGAGAAAAGTCACAGTGATACCCAAGCAAGAAACCTGAGAAAGAATTACTGAGAAGAACCAAAGAGATACCCGAGAAGAACTAAAATTCACAGGTTTTCTTGACAGACAGACAACCCCGATGAACATAGATGCCCGAGGACAACTAAAGTCAAGACTGAGCAAACAAGGAGTTAAACACTGATAAGAACTAAAGTTCATAAATGAAAAAAGACTTAGCTGGTAGGAGCTAAATATGGAGTTAAATGGTTGATTCCATTATTTTCATTGATAAGTGAAAAGCCAAAGGCAAGCTAGAGATTAAAGCTAGTTTTATTCCAATTTTCAAGGAGAAATTTATAGGATAAAACTAAAGCAAGATTTAAAGAAAGAATGGCAAGATTTCTAGATCACATCAAGAAGAAGAAAGATAAAGACCAAGAAATGGTGAAATCATGTGTACAAAGGAGACAAGATAATTAATTATGAAAAAAAGAGGGGTGAATAGAGAAGAATATGTTGAAGAGAATACTGGTGAAGAAGACTTCATACAGTCCTGACCTAACAAGCTAAAGAATAGAGCTAAACATTTCTGTGTACAATGAAAAATAGAGAAGAAATAGCATCACCAACAAGAAAAAGTGGAGTAAAGGAAGAAAAAAGAAACATTGATCAAAAAGGTATTATGAGATTACAATACTAGATCTGAACATCTACAAGTGTAAGTTTTATTTATGAATAGATCATATATTGTTTCAGTTTAACCATCGATTCATAAAATCTCTTAATAAAGTGGGATTTAACTATCCTTTATATATTGAGATACATCCTGAGGAGTATCAGAAAGTTTCTCATGAAGATAGCGTAGTGAAATGCCAGGTATCAAGTGACAAACTATTATATTAAATCCTCTAACAAGGTCGCACTTAATAGTGTGTTTGTAACCTTTAACAGGGTTACCTCTTCACCAAGCTCACTTCAGAAGAGTGAAAATTTTGGGTTACCGGTCCTAAGTGGGGTTTCCCCTAACAAGGTTTCCACATTAAAAATCCATTTGTCAAATGTGATTATGGTTCATTACTATAATGCTTTTCTTTACATGTTACTAAAACAGGATTGATCAGTAAACACTAAGTTATTTACTGTATTTTAGTAAAGGCTAGACTATCATTCAGTAAAACTTAAGAAAAAGGATTAACAATGAACTCTGAGCAGTCATTATTTGATAAGATAATTTAAGGGCATACATCTTGTATGACTCAAGATAACTAGAGGTTTATATGTGAGATATAAAGTTTTTTGAGTTGATTCATTGGATTATTTTTTAGGTCACTAATTCACCCCCCCTCTCAGTTATTCTAACAATTGGTATCAAAGCTTGTGTGCTTGAAAGAAAGGTTTAACAACCTAAGCTAAAGATTAAGATGAGAAAAAGGGATGTGCCTAAGTTGAAAAAAGACAAATTTGCATCATGGAAAAGTAGGATAAGACTCCACCCATCAGGTATTGGAAATGATGTTACTCAATACTTGGATACTGAATATGTGTTGCCTACAGGACCTCACACACTTGATCAATTGAGAGAAAAGAATGAGAACAATTATATGATGATAGAACTTGCTTCCTCACTCTCCAATGCTAAATTTGAAGATGTCAAAACATGCACCTCTACAAAGAAAATGTGGGACAAATTGAAGCTAGTACATGGAGGAGATGTTAATGTGCTAAGAGTTAAGGCATAAAGCTTAAGAGGAAGTTTTGATGACCTAAGAATGAAAGAAGGAGAAAATATCACTCAATATAGCTGCAGAATAAAAGAGGTAGTCAATGCTATCTAAGGAGTTGGAGGTGTACTTGAAGAAGAAATAGTGGTAAGTAAAATCCTAAGAACCTTACTACCTGTTTATGCTATTAGAGTATCTTCTATACGAGAAATGAGAGCGGTAGCAAATAAAAATGTCACCCTAGATAGTTTGGTTGGTAGAATTATTTCATTTGAGATGAATTACTTTGACAATAGTGTCTTACCATCTATTGAGTCTACATTCAAATATTCTTTCAAAATAAGTAAGTCAAGTCATAAAAACACTATGAGAAATGATAGTGAAAGTGATAGTGATGACCAAGAACTTGATGAGATTGAAGCACTAATGGCTAGAAGATTGTAGAGAGGAAAAGGTAGATACAAAGGTAAATTACCATTAGTATGTTTTAATTCTAAAGATATTGGAAACTTTGTTGCTATATGTCCTAACAAAAGAAAAGAGGACAGAAATAGTGACAGATCATATGAAAAGAAATTTCATAGAAGTGATGGTAGAGATTACCGAAGAAACCAACAATATGAAAGAAGAGACAACTAAGACTACAAGGAAAAAGGAAAGAAAGCTTGTTGCCTGGCTAAGAACAAAGCTAAGAATACTGACACCGAATCTGATGAAGACATTGAGGTGGTATTTGTTGCTATGAAGGATGATTCAGACAAAGAGGAAAGGTATGTTGAGACTACACTCATATCTAAGGTTAGTAAAATTGATGTCTTGATTATTAATAGTGGTTGTACTCACCACATGACTGGAGATAAGGAAAATTTTGAAACTTTTGAGTATTATAATGGTGGATCAGTAAGAATGGGTAATGACTCACCTTGTCCGGTTGAAGGTAAAGGAACCATAATGTTGAATAATCTGATTAGATGTGAAAATGCATACTAGGTAAAAGGTCTTAACTATAATATATTGAGTGTTTCATAGTTGAATAACACATGCCATTGAGTTTCATTTGAGAACAAAAAACCAATGATCTTTAATGAATTAGTAAGGTTGATCGGAATTGGTGAAAAGACAAAAGGTAACCTATTTTATCTTGATGATATGAACACCACTTGTTTAATGGCTAGAAATGAAGACATATGGTTATGGTAAAAGGTTATGTCATGTAAATTTTGACAAAATGGTTAGGATAAGAAATGAAAAGAAAGTAAGAGGTTTACTGAGCATGTCAAAGCCTGACCATGTCATGTGTAAGAATTTTCAAAAAGGTAAGATGAAAAAGTCTAGTCTCAAGAGAAAAACCTACACATATAATAAGATTCTAGAATTAGTCCATACTAATCTATGTGGACCAATGAGAACAAAGAGTTACTATGGTGATAGATACTTCATTCTCTTTGTTGATTATTACTCTAGAATGATGATAGTTATGTTCTTAAAAGAGAAATTAGAAGCATTCAAGATGTTTAAATGGTATAAAGCTATTGTAGAAAAAACAAAGTGGTAAGGAAATGAAATGCTTAAGATCAGATAGAGGAGGAGAATTTATTTTTGATGAATTCACTAACTTTTGTAATGAGCATGGAATTCAAAGATAGGTTTCTTCACAAAGAACACCATAGCAAAATGGGATTGCTGAAAGAAGGAATAGATCCATTGTTGATTGTGCAATAAAACTGATGATTGAGAAAGGTATCACTCAAACATTCTAGAGAGAAGCTATCAGTACTACTGTCTACAGATTGAACAAAGTTCAATTGAAGAAAGACACCAATAAGACACCTTATGAGCTATGGTATGGATACACACCCAATGTAAGTTACTTAAAAATTTTTGGAAGTCAATTTTATATTTTGAAAGATGATAGAAATGGAAATCTTGATTCCAAAGGTGAAGGAATATTTCTAGGGTGTTCTACCAAAAGAAAGGCTTATAAATGTCTTAACAAAATAATTGAAAGTGAAAATGTTGGAGTAGATGAATTTGCAGAGAAAAATGATAAGGAAATTAGGAAAGAAACATAAGAATACAATAGGTTTTTCTATAGTGAAGAACTTGACACTCTGCGAAAGCAACAATGTCTCACTCCTGAGCAACCAAAAAATGCACCCGAGCATCAGGCTGCAAACACTGAAAATAAGAAAATTGCTCCAAATGATGTTCTGAGCGATGGAGATCAAAATGAAGGACAAGATGATGATTGGAATGATGAAAAAAGAGCTAAAAATATAATTTCCAAGTATGTCCAAAGACACCATCCATAGAACCAGATCATAGGAGACAAGAAGGCTGGAATGAGAACAAGAAGTCACTGAACACTAGATGTTTAATTTGTGATTTTGAGCCTAAATATGTTAATACTGCACTTGAAAATGAAGAATGGGTCAGTGTTATGAATGAAGAGATAGAAAAGATTGAGAAGAACAGATCATGGACATTAGTACCTAGACTAGATGATAAGAATGTCATTGGTACCAAATGGATATTCAGAAACAAGCTGAATGAGAATGGAGAAGTCACAAGGAACAAAGAAAGATTAGTATGCAAGGGGTATGCACAAGAAGGTATTGACTATGGAGAAACCTTTGAAACTATTTCTAGACTAGGAGTCATAATTCTACTTGCTTATACTGCATACAAAGGATTCAAGGTATACCAAATGGATGTCAAATCTGCATTCCTAAATGGAATAATAGAAGAAGAGGTATACATTGAACAACTAGAAGGGTTTTTTGTTCCTAACAAGAGAAACATGGTTTGTATACTACACAAATCCTTGTATGGATTTAAACAAGCACCTAGAGCATGGTATGAAAGACTTCACTCCTATCTCATAAGTATTGGACTTGTAAGAACTAGTGAAAATAATAATCTATATTTAAAAGAAGATAATGATGATAACATTTTGATTGCTGAAATATTTGTTGATAATATCATATTTGGGGGTAAATGTTATGTAAATCATTTTCTAATGAAATGAGCAAAGAGTTTGAGATGTCAATGTTTGGGGAGATCAAATTCATTCTTGGTCTATAGATTCTTCAACAGGATGCAGAAATCTATAACACACAATCCAAATACATCAAGGAAGTCTTGAAGATAATTAAGATGGAAGATTCCAAACCAGTGGGAACACCTATGGCAACCGGATGTAAGCTGACAAAGGAAGACAAGTCAACCTAGGTAAATCATACCATATATAGATCTATGATTGGAAAAATCATGTATGTTGTTCATACTAGACTAGATATAGCACATGTAGTTGGAATAGTTGCAATATTCTTTGATAATCCCAAGGAATCACACATGAATATTGTCAAAACAATTATAAGATATCTAAAGAATACTAAGGACTATGGCTTATGGTATAAAAGAGAAGGCAAATTTGAGCTTCAAGTCTATACAGATGTTGATTGGGCTGGAAACTTAGATGACAAGAAGAGAAAAACAAGAGGAGCATTATTCATGGGTGACAGACTTGTCACATGGATAAGTAAGAAGCAAGGATGCATCTCAAAATTTAATACAGAAGTAGAATATGTGGTTACTGCAACAAATTGCTCCAACATTGCATGGATCAAGCAATTACTGGAAGGTATGAATGTGAAAACTCTTGAACCAGTGATTATCTATTATGATAATACCAATGCAATAAACATATCAAAGAACCCAATCATGCATTCTAAGACAAAGCATATTGCTATAAATTATCATTACTTAAGAGAACAAGTGAAGGAGAAAGAGGTGATGCTAGAATATGTTCAATCCAAGGAACAATTAGTAGACATATTCACAAAGCCATTTCCTAGAGATACATTTGAGTACCTAAGAAAGAGACTAGGAGCCTGACCCTCGTCTATTAGTCACTAAGCTGACTAGGAGGTTGCATCATCCTACACATAATCAAAAGATCATTCATGTTGATGCAAGCAAAGAGATGGACTACAGAGACATATCAGTATACAAAAGGTACTTATCTGCACCAAACACTAGAGTCATTATAACGTTGATGGAAAGGTAAATTCAAGGAGTATATTATAAAAAGGAGAAAGGATATAGTTTTTCATTGTTGTCAAATGGAGAGAGATTATATATCCATAGGAAATATCGATCATGTTCAACCAAAGGGAGGGAAGTATCCTAAGGGAGAGATGACTCAAAGGGAGAGAGCATATCTATTACTGTCAAAGGAAAAAAAGAGATATCCATCAAGGAGAAGAATAGTCAAAGGGAGAGAAAACATCAGAGAATAGATTCTACAACAAAGGGAGAGACAACATTTGAAGTTGCTACATCTATCTAGTGAAGGAAATGAAGATTGAAGAGAGTACTCTACAAGAAGAAAATATAAGCTAGAAGAGCTTACCGAGAGCTAGACACTTGTATTGGTTATAGAACAATAAGTTTGGAAGATTGATGAACTACAACTTATATATTTCATATTATATTAGGAGTAATATAGTATGTTTCCATCAATGTTAGAGGGAGAGATTGATGAACTATAACTAATTGAATGTTTGAAGATGTTAAGTTGATGATCACCGAGCTGTAAAAAGTTAATGCAAGGCATTATATCAATTAATGTATTATATTATCATTAATGTCAACTTGATATAATCTGAATGGTTATATACATATATTCAAAGAATTCAAAGAACCAAAGAAATAAAGGTTATGTTATCAGTAATGCATAAAATTTTACTATACACCAAGTGACAACAAACACCGAAAGATAGTGCACACCAACAGATAGAGAACCTTGAGAGAAAATTCATAGTGATACCCGAGAACAAAACCTGAGCAAGCATTACCAGCATAACCAAAGAGATACTCAAGTAGAACTGAAAGTCACAGTGTTTTCCACCAGACAGAAAAACCCGACAGATAGAGATGCCCGAGGACAACTCAAGTCAAGACCGAGCAAAAAAGGAGTTAAACATCGATAAGAAATAAATTTCAAAAATGACAAAAGACTTAGCTGGCAGGAGCTAAATATGGAGTTAACTGGTTGATTACATTATTTTCATCAACATTTTAAAAGCCAAAGATAAGCTAGATATTAAAGATCTTTTTATTCTAGTTGTCAAGGAGAAATATGTTGGATAAAACTAAAGCAAGTTATAAAGAAAGAATGGCAAGATTTATGGATCACGTCAAGAACAAGAAAGACAAAGACCTAGAAATGGTGAAATCATGTCTATAAAGGAGACAAGCTAATTCATTATGAAAAAGAGGGGTGAATAGAGAAGAAGATGTTGAATAGAATACTGGTGAAGGAGGCTTCATACAGTCCTAATCAAAGAAGCTAAAGATTTTTATGGACACCGAGAAACAAAGAAGCAACATCATCACCGAGCAGAAAGAAGTGGAGCAAAGGAACAGAAAAGAAATATTGATCAAAAAGAGATTATGAGCTTACAATAGATCTGAACATCTACAAGTCTAAGTTGTATTTATGAATAGATCATATACTATTTTTGTTTAACCATTGAGTCATAAAATCTCTTAATAGAGTGGGATTTAACTATCCTTTATATATTGAGATACATCCCAAGGAGTATCAAAATTTTTCTCATGAAGATAGCATAGTGAAATGCCAGATTTCAAGTGACAAACTATTATATTAAATCATCTAACAAGGTTGCACTTACCAGTGTGTTTGAAACCTTTTTCAGGGTTGGTTCTTCACCCAGCTCACTTCAGAAGAGTGAAAATTTTGGGTTAGCAGTCCTAAGTGGGGTTTCCCCTAACAGGGTTTCCACATTAAAAATCCATGTGTCAAATGTGTTTATGGTCCATTACTTTAATTTTTTTCTTTACACACTACTAAAATATGATTGATGAATAATCACTAAGTTATCTACTGTATTTTAGTAAAGGCTAGACTGCCATTCGGTAAAACTTAAGAAAAAGGATTAACAATGAACTCCAAGCAGTAGTTATTTGATAAGATAATTTAAGGGCATACATCTTGTATGACTTAAGATAACTAGAGGTTTATATGTGAGATATAAAGTTTTTTGAGTTGATTCATTGGATTATTTTTGAGGCCACTGATTCACCCCCTCCCCTCTAAGTTATTCTAAGAGTTAGTTCCAAATATGGAGAAATCTAAGGTAACTCAACCAACTATAGGGACAAGAATTCCCTCTACACTTTCAGTTTTGTAAGACCAAGGTGGGTACACCTAATCTAGCTCAAAATACAACACTTTACAACTCTCTCTAGATTTAAATAGCAGAAAATGATAAGAAAATATTGAATGATAACCCACTCATTCATTAATTCTCAATTACCATGAAGAACACACAATACACAACCACAATACTTAAAAGGGTTTTGAAATGGTTTTGTTTTAAAAAATTTAGAATATAGCCAAACCCAACCAAACATGTATCACTATAGATTATATTGATTTCTAACCAGTGCCTTATCCATTGGGCAATATCTTTAATGCATATACAGAATACAGAAACCAAATATTATCAAAGATTCAAAGCCATAAATGCAACTAACCCAGACCCACACTTCTTATAAAATCCTTGTGCACACCAAATGAATCTATGTCTTATCCAAAGAAATATTTAATTTGATCCTAGATCAAAACTAAGGAATAACTCGTACACACAGATAAATTCTATGCAATGAATCAAAAAACTCACAACTCAAGAAATAGACACAATGGTGATATTTGAGTCTAGAGTATTTCTATTAAGTATGAAGAATCATGTTCCTGTATATAATTTTATTCAAAATATACACCACTTAAATAATGAAAAAGACCTGATAGTTTCTATTCTCTATTGACACAATCTAATACAATTTGCTATATCCCTAACTGAAAACTCATATGCCACTTGATAACTCAATTTTTTCCAGCCCTTCTAAATGATCTTGGAAATCCTTTTATATAAAAATGATTGCAAAAAGATTCGAATAATTTAGGAAAAAGATAAAATAAAAGACTCATCATGAAAGAAAAAACTGCAACATAACTAATAACCAAGTTACAAATGAAAATTTCTCATTTGACCGCAGACCTTTGCAACAACTTCAAAACTGTTCTTCCTTCGCCAAGTAGATCCTTTGTCTTTATTCCTTTATGCAAAAAAATCTTTTTTTAACCACTAACCACCTCAAGATGTTTGAGAACTATCACCTGTTGAAGGAATTCTTTCTTGTTTCTTTGATTCATCTGGGTAGATTTTCCCTTCCATGCTGCAAACACCTCATCACTAGGCCAAGCGAAGTTAACAATTTCAATTCATTTTTTTTTCACTTGCTCAACTTCCTTTCTCCAAAACCCAAAATGATATTTGGCCTTCTCAACTATCTCAACATTTTGAACAAACAAAATGGTACTCTCAAGTTTTATGATGTTGTTAACTCTCGCATACAATTTATCTTCCATCTCTCCAATTTACCTTCCCTTAATAAAATGAAAACTAAAACATAGTTATGGATTGGAACCATCTCAGAAAATCATGTGGTCCATAAAATTCAACAAAATTATGACCTCTACATCAAAAAATTAGTGGCAAAGATTGTTGGAGATTTGTTTCTGTGCAGTCGATTGATTGTATGTTTGTCATTGATGACAACATATAATATACAGTAGTAATTCTGTATATACTTATCAGAATGATGATATCAAGCCTTGCGTGGTTAGATGCATGTTTTAGACATGTTTAATATGTTATGTTCATACACGCAGATCCAAATATGATGTTTCGGTCAAGTTGTGTAATTTTGTTATTGACAGTTACAGTTCTGGAAGAGTATTTGTTCAGAGCCGACGTATTTAACGTGTTTCTTGAGTTGCACCTATCTTCAGGATATGCATGTGTATATTCTTGATTAGTCATGAGTTGATGATAGTTATCTAAACACGCCAAACATGTTTCAAGAAGATTGCAAAGTTAGAGCTAATTTGGTGAGGCTGACTTAGTGAAGCGTCACATCTATTTAGTTCATATTTGCACGGTTGTAATTGTGCTTGTGTGATTAGTAAAGCTAACAAGGATTTTATGAAGAGTTTTCTTATAGGTCCCATGATCTCATACTTTGAGGAAGATACTTATATCAAGTCATTGGTGATACGCTATGTGTGAATGATATAAAAAGATACAGAAAATGTACAGAGAACAATATTAGTTATGGTTCATTCATCAAGAGTCTATGTGAAGAAGAAGTAGAAGATTATAATACATTGGAACTGATCAAGACAATAGGTCTACTCTAATTTTCATCATCAGATATAGTGCATATCTCTTCTATAGAAGGTTGTATCCTTCACCATTGAAGCAGTGAGCTTTTGGGCAGTGAGTCCTCACCCCTAACAAGGTTATTTGTGAAAAACTCCTAACAGGTTTAGACCCTTGACTAGGTCACTATACTTATTGCATTGTAAAGTACAACTCCTAACAGGGTTGAAATATATTCTAATAGGGATTACTATAAACAAGTATAGTTCATTGTGGGTGCTAATTCCCACTGGGGTTTTTACCATTTGGTTTCCCCATAATCAAATTGTGTGTTGTGTACTGTGTTATCTAAATGTGCATTTACTTTATTGTATTCTAAAGTTAAAGAGAAAAAAGAATTAAAGTTACTAATAACTAATTCACGCCCCTCTCAGTTATCCTTTGGGACTATTCTAACAATTGGTATCAGAGCCAAGTGCCTTGGAGAAGAAGCATAATAGCTTAAGGTAGATCAGATGTCTTACTTCAGAAAAGAGAGCCCTAATTTTGATGGAGAAAATTATCTGGATTGGAAAAAAAAAATGATAACACATCTACAGTGTGTTGTCTTTGAGATCTTTGAGATAGCTACACAAGAAGTTTCTATTCCATCTCCGAAAGACCTTGCAAAGGATGATGCTACTAGTAGACAAAAGGATACATTTACCAATAATGCAATCGCTAAAGATTCCCTAATCAGTGCCCTATCTGATAGTGAATTTTCTGAGATCAAGAAAATTGACAGAGCATACACCACATGGAAGTATTTAGAAGATATGTTTGAAGGAGATATTCAAGCAAAGAATGTGTGTAGGAAGACATGGAAAAAGAAATAGAACAGTCTTGAGATGTTATCCGAAGATAACATTAGAGCTTACAATCAAAGGATAAATGAAGCAGTCTCTGGAATCAGAAACAATGGTGGAGAAATATCAGAAGAAGATATAATGGACAAGTTTTTAACTACCTTAACATCATACTATGAAAACAAGATAAGTATTCTAGAGGAAAGCATGAAATTCTCACAAGACTTCAAGAGAGAGACTTTGATCAGTAAAATCTCTGCATTTGAGATATCAAGATTGAAGACTGAACCTAAAATTCAAACAACTTTCAAAGCCTCAGTCTATGGTAAGAAATCCTTACACATCTCTAGCTATAATGAGAAAGAAGAATTTGATGAAGAACTAGAAGATATCATTGCTATGATTGCTAAAAGAGAAAATAAAGGAAAAGGAAAATATGAAGGGAATCTTCCATTCAAATGTTTTTCATGCAACAAGATTGGTCACTTTGCATCTAAGTGTCCCACAAGAGTCAAAAAGTTTAGATCTGATTACGAACCTAACTATAAGAAGGAATGTTACCATGCTGAAGAAGGTGTAACTGATGAAGATTCAGGAGAGGATGAAATTGGATTCGTTGCCCTTAGATACATGGAAAAGTTGCTCGAGGAAATGGACATTGTAGATGAAAAGGAAGAACAAGAGTTAGCCTTAATTTCTAAAGCAGACATCAAAATTGATTAGATCATTGACAGTGGATTCTCTCACCATATGACAGGTGACAAAGATAGATTTGTTCATTTAGACAAATACAAAGGTGGTATGGTTAGATTTGGAGATAACACTCCTAAACCTATCATAGGAAGAGGTTCTATCACTTTGGATGGAAAGAACAAGACAGATGATGGTCTGTATGTTGATGGATTACATCATAACTTGCTAAGTGTTGGATAGCTACTTGATAAAAGTTATCTTTTGGAGTTCAAAGACAACAGGTGCATCATTAACAACAAGGATGGAGACATGATTGCATCAGGCTCAAAAACAAAAGGTAATTTTTTTCAGCTCAATTTAGATGTAAGTTGTTTTGTTGCAAAAGTGGATGACAATTGGTTATGGCACAAAAGACTCTGTCATATCAATTTTGATAACATAGTAAAGATAGTTATGATATTGCTATCAGGATTCAACTGTGTAGTTTTTTGAGTCAAACTCATTGACCCACGATTCATGAGTAGTGGTTCACATGAACCCATCTCTCATGAGAATGAATGGAACACTTAGCATGGGTGCTAAGTGTTCCATTCATTCTCATGAGAGATGGGTTCGTGTGGACCACTACTCATGAATCGTGGGTCAATGATTTTGACTCAAAAAACTACACAGTTGAATCCTGATAGAAATATCACAATTTGACTTGCTGTGGAAAATATCTCCTACTTATAGTAAAGATAAGTAATGTCAAGGTAGTCAGAGACCTTCCAAGTATTGCAAGACTATTTGACACAATGTGCAAGGAATGTGTTATGGGAAAGCATGTAAGGAGTTCTTTCAGTTGCAAGAACTTAGCTGAAAACAAATTGGACCTAGTGCATATAGATTTATGTGGTCCTTATCAAACAAGATCATACTACGGAGAAAGGTATTTCATTTTGTTTTATGATGATTTTTCAAGGATGGTGTGGGTTACGTTGCTAAAGGAGAAATTTGAAGCCTTTGAGAAGTTCAAAATATTCAAAGCTAAGGTTGAGAATGAATCTGGATTAAAACTGAAATGTTTGAGATCAAATAGAGGAGGAGAGTTCACCTCTGATTAGTTTTATGATTACTATGAAGAACAAGGAACAAAAATACAATTAAGTGCTCCTAGAACCCCTCAAAAAAATGGGATTGCAGAAAGGAGGAATAGGATTATACTTGATACCATGCGCACTATGATGATTGAAGGAAAAGTTGCGCACACATATTGGAGAGATGTAGTAAATATAGTAGTCTATACTATCAACATAACTCATTTGAGTCTAGGCACAGATAAGACACCCTATGAACTTTGGTTTGGTAATGTACCTACAGTAGAGTATTTCAGAATCTTTGGTAGCAAGTGCTATATCAAAAGAGATGATGGTGTTGGTAAGTTTGATGCTAGGAGTGATGAAGGTATTTTCCTTGGTTACTCTACAAAAATCAAAGCATACAAATTTTTTAATTTGAGATTGAAAAAGATAATTGAAAGTACTCATGCAAAAATTGATGAGAAGTTTATGATTCAAGAGAGGTACTATGAATATGCACCTATGATTGAAGATGAACCCAGGCCTAGCAGAAAAAATATTGTTATTGAAGAAATGTTTGATTGCATTGATGTCTCATGCAATGACCCTGAATCAAGCATAGAAGAATCATTGATTATAGAAGAAGAAGTAACACCTAAGGTTCCTAAATTCACATCTAGATACCACTCTAAAGATGATATCATTGGAGATCAAAGTAGCAGTGTGTTGACTAGATCAAAATCAAAAATTCTATCAATGGATGAAGAGGTATTTTTACTTTCACAAATTGAACCTTTAAGTGTTGAAGATGCTTTTAATAATTCTGATTGGAAGATGCAATGAAAGAATAATTAGATCAGATAATTAAAAATTATACATGGGAATTGGTCCCTAGACCTAGTGACAAAAATGTGATTGGAACAAAGTGGGTATTCAGAAACAAGATGAATGAAGATGGTACAGTAGTAAGAAACAA
>MU227979.1:793278-825050 GCA_018584345.1 Thuja plicata | reverse complement strand
GACCTAGTGACAAAAATGTGATTGGAACAAAGTGGGTATTCAGAAACAAGATGAATGAAGATGGTACAGTAGTAAGAAACAAAGCAAGATTGGTATGTAAAGGATATGCGTAGAGAGAAGGAATAGAATACACTAATACATTTTCCCCTGTGAGCAGACTGGAAGCCATAAAATTGTTCTTGGCCTATGCAACATTCAAAGACTTTAAAGTTTATCAAATGGATGTAAAGCCAGCTTTTCTAAATGGTGACTTGAAGGAGGAAGTCTACATAGAACAGCCTGAAGGATTTAATCTTTTAGATAAACCAGACATGGTATGCAAATTAAAGAAAGAACTCTATGGTCTTAAATAGGCCCCAAGAGCTTGGTATGAGACACTTGATGGTTATCTTACCAAGATTGGATTCAAGAAAGGTGTAGAAGATTGTAACCTATTCACAAGAGAGACACTTGATGGATTACTACTAGTTTCCATATTTGTTGATGACATTATCTTTGGAGGTAATGACAAGCTTAATACAACATTTGCAAAAGAAATGCAGAATGAATTTGAAATACTTTTTGGGACTAAATGTAAAGCAGACAGATAAAGGTATATTCATTAATCAATCAAAATATGTGAAGGAAATATTGAAGACCTTTAAGATGGAAGATTGTAAGCCAGTATGTACTCCTATGATAACATGAAGCAAGCTTTCAAAATATGATGATTCCACAGTAGTTGATAAAACATTGTACAAATCTATGATTGGAAAACTCATTTATCTAACACAATCTAGACTTGACATATCTAATGTAGTTGGCATTGTTGAAATATTTGTAGCTGAACCCAAGAAGAATCACCTAATGGAAATCAAGAGGATATTCAGATATCTAAAGGGAACTATAGACTATGGATTATGGTATCCTAAATCAGAGAATGTACAACTTCATGTGTATATAGATGCAGATTGGGAAGGTTGTATTAATGATAGGAAGAGTACTTTAGGAGAAACAATATTTCTTGGAGATAGGTTGGTTTCTTGGATAAGCAAGAAACAAAACTGTATTTCTCAGTCAATAGCAGAAGATGAATATTTTGTTGCAGCACTAAATTGTTCAACCATGGTTTGGATCAAGCAGATGGTTAAATACTTTGGTATTGATTATCCTATTGTTATTTATTGTGATAAAACTAGCACTATTAACATGTCTAAGAACCCTATGATGCACACAAAGATAAAACACATAGAGATCAAGTACCATTTTCTAAGAGAGAAGGTTGCAGACAAAGAAGTGAAATTTAAATATGTGAGCACCAAAGAAAAATTGACATATATTTTCATAAAACCTTTATCAAAAGATACTTTTGAGTATCTCAGAGAGAAGTTGGGAGTAATTCCCTCTCCTAAGTCTGATTAGAGAATACAGGAAGAACATCAGTCCTTTGTGACTGATAAATGGTTGACTACTCTACTTCTGGAGTAGTACCTATGCCTAATGGTTTATGGAACCCTTTTCCATTGATGTCAAAGGGGGAGTATGTACTAAGGGGGATCATATACTCTAGGGGAGTATATATATGGAACAAAAACACAGTCAGAGGAACTGCAGCAATGTAGATAAATCCTCGATGAGGATATTTAGAAGATTGTAAAAGAAAGAGGACACCATGAATAGAGGATGGTTTTAATATCATATGTTGCCATCAATGTCAAAGGGGGAGATTGTTGGATATTTGTTTCTGTGCAGTTGATTGATTGTATGTTTGTCATTGATGACAACATATAATATATAGTAGTAATTCTATATGTACTTATTAGAGTAATGATATCAAGCCTTGCATGGTTAAATACATGTTGTAGACATGTTTAGTATTCTATGTTCATACACACAGATCTAGATATGATGTTTTCATCAAGTTGTGTAATTCTGTTACTGGTAGTTACAGTTCTGGACAAGCATCTATTCAGAGCCGATGTATTTAATGTGTTTCTTGAGTTGCACCTATCTTCAAGATATGCATGTGTATATTCATGATTAGTCATGAGTTGATGATAGTTACCTAAAGGTTCCAAACATGTTTCAAGAAGATTGCAAAGTTAGAGTTAATTTGGTGAGGCCGACTTAGTGAAGCGTCGTGTCTATTAAGCTTATATTTTTGCGGTTGTAATTATGCTTGCGTGATTAGTAATTCTGATAAGGATGTTATGAAGAGTTGTCTTACAGGTCCCATGATCTCATACTTTGAGGAAGATACTTATAGCAAGTCATTGGTGATATGCTATGTGTGAATGATACGAAAAGAGACAGAAAATATACAGAGCACAATATCAGTTGTGGTTCATTCATCAAGAGTCTATATGAAGAAGTAGTAGAAGATTATAATACATTGGAACTGATGAAGATAGTAGGTCTACTCTATAGTTCATCATCAGATATAGTGCATATCTATTCTACAGAAGGTTGTAGCCTTCACCATTGAAGCAGTGAGCTTTTGGACAGTGAGTCCTCACCCCTAACAGGGTTATTTGTAAAAGACTCCTAACAGGGTCAGACTCTTGACCAGGTCACTATACTTATTGCATTGTAAAGTACAACTCCTAATAGGGTTGAAATATCTTCTAACAGGGATTAATATAAACAAGGATAGTTCATTGTGGGTGCTAATTCCCATCGGGGTTTTTACCATTTGGTTTCCCCATAATCAAATTGTGTGTTGTGTACTATGTTATCTGAATGTGCATTTACTTTATTGTTTTCTAAAGTTAAAGAGAAAAAATAATTAAAGTTACTGATAATTGATTCACCCCCCCTCTTAGTTAGCCTTTGGGACTATTCTAACAAAAACAACCAATAAGTGAGTGACATTTAAACTCCACGTAGCACCCCCAGTCCCTCTTTACCTTTCCTCATCAACTTGGACAGGTGTCACTTAGGCGTGATCCTAGGATGAGTATCCTTGGGGTAACTTTGGATCAAGACATCATGCCTACCATTGGATTAAAATAGATCTGACACACCTTTACCAATTTTCAAAGTCCCAAACCCACATTCTTAAAGTGGATATGTTTCATCCAAGCATGATCCCGCAATGAATAAAACCACGTGCAAATTTTCTTAGCGGCATCACACCAACCATTAGATTTAATATGATCTTCTTGATGCTTTATCTTTTAGCCCCACTTAGGTGAGATCTTCAAATGGACACCTATCAGCTAGGTGTGAACTTATGACGAATAAATAACATGCATCTTTTATTCTAGGCATCATGCCTTTTGTCTGATAAAAAATGATCTGACTTAACTTTATGTTCCTTTTAGCCCTGGCTAGGTCCCGCCACTAGCCATGTGTCACATAGACATGATGCCTTGAAGTTAAAACTCCTCGCATCTTTTTTTCATGGGATTGCAGCCACAATTGTATTAACTTTGATCTGACCTCGACCTATTCTTGCATTTATCTTTGAAAATGTCAGCCCCATAATCTTCAGACAGAAAGGTTAGTTAAGCTAAATCTAAGAAGGTTTAGAAAACAAGAAAATAAGAAATCAAAATAAATTATAAAATGACACTAACCTAAGACTAGGACCTATCCCTAGACACTTATAAAAGAAGAAGAATTGAAATAAACAATTTTCAAGAACAAGAAAAGAGAAGAGAAGAATAAATGAAAATTAGAAATAGAAGTAAAAAAGCTATTTCTTTGGGAAAAATATTAGGAGAATCTTATATTGATGTCAAATTAGAAAGGGACAAGAGAAGACAAAATAAGTTTCAAAATACCAATAAAGGCAAGAAAGTAGAAAACCCTAAACTAGCTAATAAAATAGAAAACAAATAATAAATGGTCAATCACCCTAGAAAAAACCCAAATAACATGGATACAACCATAAAAAACTTAGTGTTCCAAATAGAAACTAATGATGTTGAAAATAATTGCTTCATTTTAGAATCCATTTAGGAAAGAATTGGTAGAAGTACTAAAAGATATAGGCTATTAGACCTCACCAGATCATTAAGGGATGATGAATTATAATGGTATGTATGAATTTATTCATAATATCAAAAAATATGCAGAAGGAAGAAAAAGAAGAATTTATTTTAAATTTTGGGAAACTAAAAGTCCCCTTAGAGAGTGTTACCAAAATAAAATAAAAACTGACTAAATGGCCTTAATTAGTAAAATAATATGATAAAACATTCAAATAAGCTTGCCAAAATTTGCAAGAACCTTTAATAAAGAATAAGAAGATAGAATGCTTCATATTCGTATCGAACCAAGACATCTAAGTTGGACAAGATGGTAGAGACTTCCAAGAACACAGAGACCTAATTCAACAAGACTATCACATAGAGGTGATATCATGGAGAAATTTGGGAAATGACATAAACACGAGACTTGTAGATACTCTGAGATAAGAAATAACACTTTTGGAAATTTAAAAAGAAAAAAATCCATTATCATCATAGAATATATGGTGCACATAGTTCTACAAAGAAGGACATCTCCAGAATTAGTGCCCAAATAACAAAGCACAAAGAATAGTTGTAGCTACCAAGCCATTAAAACCCAATTGATTATATTGTGCCTATTTTCAAGAATGGGACCTACACACCAATAAGGACTGCTCAAGAAATAAACCTCCACCCTACAATAGAGGAAATGGAGGGGAGATGAACAACTATTATCAAGAAGAAAGATATGCTTCCAGATATTAGATCCCCCATGGTAGGGCAATTGGAATACTTGTTTTGGAGTGCAAAACAATATAAGATACTAAGAGAGTCCTGGAAACTCCAACTTCAAAGGAGGTTGAGGTAGAGGCCGATGTAATAAGAGAAGAGATGAAGCTACTTTTTTCAATTATGGTAGTATAGGCCACTATGTAACTAAATGTTGGATGGAAAAGAGAATCAAATACAAATTTTGTCAAGGGGAAGACCATATCTTATTAAATTGTGAAAAAATAAGGAATTCTACAAGGATGTTGATAAATATTCTAGAAGTGATGAGCTACAAAAATGAGCCCAAGTAACCTAAAAGTCAAGAATTAGGAGTTGCCACCAAATGCATGTATGGACTTTAGATACTTCACAAGGAGAAAACTACAAAGAATAAATTGGAGTGTAGAAGAAGAAATAGAAACTAGCAAACAAGAAGAAGGTGCAAGTAGTTAAAGGGAAAGGCACACACATTAGAAGAAGCAAAAATAAATCAATACTAGAAGAAGGATTTGATGAATATTATACTTCAAAATAAAATGTAAAAAAAGAAGAGGAGGAACCTTACTTATTTCAACTAGACAAATGACAACATAATAATATTGTAGTAAAGGAAACAAAATCAACTAAACAACAACTATAGGATGTATTCACCTATTTCATAGTAAAGGATGCCTAAAATTTGAAAGAATTAATAATTGACCTAAGGAGAAATAACTTGGTTGTTAAGTTAAAATAATTAGTAAAGTTTGAAAACAAAAGATCACAAGTAAATCAATTGTCAAAATATCAGAATTGGAAAAATGGCCCACTATTAATTAACATTCATTTAATGAATATTAAGTAAAGTACACAATGGTAGAGCTCGGAGATGATTTGAATATACTACCTTCTATCAGATGGGGAAAATGAGGCTAACCCAAATTAGCGAAAATACCCATGAACATTTATCTAGTAGATGGATATGGAATTAACATAATAGAATCTTGGAAAAATGTGAAAGAATATGTCAAATCCATAAAACAAAATATCTTTTTGATTTTGAAGTAGTTTGGATGATAGAACCTTTTAAAAAATTCAAATCTCTACTAAGGATGAAGTGGTTTGTAAATACAAATAGTGTGATAGACTCCACAAAGGAAGAAAACTCATTCTCTAATAATAACTAGATTGTCACAATCCCTTTAGCCAATCCCGAGGACACATCCTATGTTGAAGAAATCACCCAAGAGAAAATTGGGGAATATGCTAAGAACTTGTATACTATCTCTAGACTTCTAAATGGACAAAATAAGTAGATTAGATAAATACTAAAGGAGAACTAGAACTAGAAATTAAAAATGGTAGCACAAATGGTGATGAATTATTAGGAGCATGGATGCAAGATTAATTTGAGTATAGATACTAGAGAATGTATGGGTTCTAGAGAGTATTATCCATATACCTAAGAAAAAACTCAATACATAAAGAAAACCAAATTATAATTTCACCAAAAGGAACCCTTAAGCCAAAATGAAATAAACAAACTAGATAAGGGAGGTTCCAAATTGATACTAGAGTGCACTTGAAAACATAAATGATGTGACTAAGAAGAGTCAAAATGAGTCAAATAAATAATGGTAAACTTTAAAACTCATAATCACACTTAACCCCAAAAAGGTTTGACATGGCATTGGTGGATAAGATGATGGAATATACTAATTTATCAATTATTGTACAATATTGTATCATAGATTAACATTAATTACGGGTGGAAAATAGATCTTAATGGTTGAAAATACTAGTAGTGACTAATAGGTAGAAAATAATAAGAAAAAAGAGATAATTGCTACTTTGTGTTAGTTAACTATGATAAGTATCTATAAAAGACACACTGGCCTCTAATATACATCACATGCTCTCTTTGAACTCATCATACTCCTGCCTCATTACTATTTATGCATGCTAAAAGCTTCAGAATCATAACCACAAAACTCTAGATCTTTATTTTTCATTTTAACTCAGAAACATAGTTATGGCTATATCTGAAACCCCAACCTTGGATGACATCTATGGTAAACCTTGTCTAATTATTAACAAATATCCCAAAAAGGCAATCCAAATAGAACCCTTCAAAGAATATGATATTCCTCAAAGGTATTAATAACATAAATAGAGTCCTTATAAAAACTTTCAATAGTGCAGCTTGGCTTTTTTTTTTTTTTTGTGAGGCAATATGCAACCAATATCCTTCAACCCACACCTTCTTAAAACCATGAGTTTGGACTAGTTTGAGTCCATTACATAGGTTGCATTTTTTTCAACAAATTGGTTTGTATTCCTCTTTATTGTTACCATGTTGTATTCCTTTAAATAAATTTTCTGGTAACCTCTAGAAAAATATAGTTGTGAATAGTTTATAAGGGTAAATATATTTTTCTTATCATTTCTAAGTGAGAAATTAAATTAATGTATAAAATCCCCTTGGTTACTTCCCAAAATAATATTCCATTTATATTTACCTTGTATCCTAAATTGTGTAACTATGTCAATCTCTCTTTCTAAATCAAATAGGTGTATCCTTTATGATATACAAACAACTCCATCATTTCACATAGACATGTGACTAAATAAATTTATATATGCAAGTGCAACATAAATATCACAATAAAATCCTCATTTTGACAATATAAAATTTAAGGTAAAATATTCATATCCTAATTTTATATTTATATTTATATTTTTAACTATTTTTTTTATCCCTTAAATATAACTCACAACTATTTCCACTATCTTTCCTCCAATTATAAAATAATATTTACATAATTACTATTTCTATGTCTAATTACTCATAACAGAATTATCTATATTTTCCTAGAAAATTAAATACTATGATATGACATTACCTTAGAAATGACATCCCTATGTAGATTTCTATTGAATTTATTGTAAAGGAGGGAAAATCCAATTCGCAATAACCTTGTAGTTTAGAGAAAAACTAGAGAAGTGTAGAAATAGAAGTGAAAATTAACCAAAATTTAAATTAGGTAAAACACTTGTAAATCATAAATAATATGTGAACTAAATTATCAAATATATATTGAGGATGAGGCGCATATTTGGGAATAAATGGAATGGAAGATTTTAATTTATAATAATCTAAAAACATTAAGAGAGATAATACACAATACAAGTATCTATAACCTTAATTAAGTCTACATATCTTGCAAACCCATAAACCTACCAAACACATCTTATATAGTACTTTGAATCATAAACATTAAAACAAGCATATGTAACCTTAATTAAGTCTACATATCTTTCAAACTCATGTATCTACCAAACACATCTCTATATAATACTTTGAATCATAAACATTAAAGATCTATTAAATTAATATATCAATAGGTGCATTCATAGTCATGATATTTATATAACACAATATAGTTAAATATGGTTATTTAATTCATTATGAGTTTATAGTTTTTTTTTAAATACACATTAGAATATGAATTGTATAATAATAATTTAATGTGTTCATCTAGTTATTTAAACTCTTCTCTCAAACTTTCAATAGTCAATTAAAGATAAATACAAGAGGATGATCAATAAGTGAAATATTTATTTTTCTTGAATATGTGAAATATTTGTATTAATGAATAGCTGATTTTGCTAAAGGAGACAATTTATAGGTAGGGGATATATAATACTTTATGTTTGAACACATGGGGAATATTTAATGTAGTTATACATTTTATTTTTATTCTAGGAGAAAGACGAATGTTTTTTCTACATATAATTTATTTTTATTCTTCAACTAGTTAAATTAATTAATTTATGATTTGGTTGATATCAGGTTGAAGAGAGTGCAAAGTTAAATACAATTATGGGAATAACAACGGGAGTGTCTAGTGCTATACCACTAGTTACAGGTGTAGTTAAAGTTGTAGCTACAAGGAGGTGCTCAATTTCTTGAGAGAAATAACATAATCATTATACTTTTATTTTGAATCATGTGGTTATAAACTATAGTAATCTATAAACTTATTAACTATAGTAATCTATAAACTTATTAAATATATAATTATTG
This sequence comes from Thuja plicata, assembly GCA_018584345.1. Taxonomy (NCBI): domain Eukaryota; kingdom Viridiplantae; phylum Streptophyta; class Pinopsida; order Cupressales; family Cupressaceae; genus Thuja; species Thuja plicata. The sequence continues at coordinate 816,278 of MU227979.1, read as the reverse complement.
ATAAAAATATTAAAATTTGATCCTTTTACATGGAACAATAACCTTAATTAATTCTTAGGAATATTAAAATAAAATAATTTTCTCAAATGAAATTATCATGGAATTATCATGAATTAAGTTTATATTTTTTAATTTTATTGTTAAGTTTTATTTTAGATAAATTTATATTTATTTTAAATAATTAATATTATATTTTAGTTGTACTAGATGAAATTCAATTAACTTTTTATTTATTTATTTTAGTATTTATTGTAAATTTTTGTTTATTAATTTCTAAATTTATTTTTACTAAACAAAACTATTTAATTATAAAATATTTATATATAAGTTTTGAAAAAATAGTTTTAATGTTTTGGGCCATTGTTTCCTCTAATTAGAAATCATGAAGGCACAAAGCATATAAGATATAAATAATATATCCCACTTAATCCATAAACATGAATCATATCTCTCAAATATTGCTTATAATTCCATCTTTTTTTTTGTCAATGCACTTACTTTCCTTCAATATCATTACAAAGTGTTTCTTTTAGATGTATCATACAATTATTTAAAATTTAAATGAAGGTATGTAAATATATCATATGTAAGACTAGAACATACAAATCATTCTAAAAAGGAATTTTTTAGAAAGCATTAGATGTGTTTAGAATTCTAGTATCCTAGGAAATTAATAATGTTGTTACAAGGCTTCTTGCATGCATAAAAAATATTATATTAATAAATTATAATACATAACATTTATGCCCTTCTCTACACTTTAAAAAACATTCACTGTCATCTTTCTTAAGGAAAGAAATACCAAAGAAATGGTGAATCTAGATAATTTCTTTCTTGGGGTAACACACTAAACCTATCTAATTAGTTAACTTATATTTTGTAGATATCTTGTCTACTATGAAAAATAGAAGATTAAATTTATAAAAAGTAATATAAACCTAGAAAATTTATTGTATTCTTTCTAGTGTCTAAACTATAATGGTTTTTTTCTATTTTTTTAATGGTAGTTTTAATATTAATAAGTAGCAAAACAAGGGTGTTACATTCCTATAAAAAAAGTCCAGAGGGTGTAAAACCATCAATAGTAAAGCATCCTCAACACGTTAACAACATAATAAAAACATATTAAACATGAAAATCTATACCAGTTCAATAACATACTACAAACAAAAGTTCTACCTTTGGTACCATATTCCAATAAACTATCTAAACCCTCAAAGAGTCTTAGCATAAGGCCACCTAAGGCCATAAACATTACTAACAGATAAAAAAAAGAGAAAATAACCCTAACATACATCTTTAATTTTGTAGCTAGCCTAGTGGAGAACATTTATCTAGCCTTCAATGAGGAATTTAAAAAGTTCCTTATAGTTTTCTTCATTTGTGTTGTCATTTCGCAGGATCTTCTTTTGCGTCAAGCATAGGGAGCTGGAAAAATTTTGCATGACCCCCAAGCTGAACTAAGAGACACTTCATAGCTTCTTCTTAATGTCCATGAATTTATTTTTGAGTGTTTCTAGATCTTTTGCAGTGGCTTTGCAATATGGATAGGTCCCTTTAGCATTGATTTTACAAGTCCCTTCTATACTGGTTTTTTTTATCTCCCCTTCATCTAGCATCATATCAAAGGTTAGGTTTATTGGACTTATGTTTATGCTCTTGGAGATGTAGGTGGAGTTTTTCTTAGTTGATTTCTCCAAGCTATCTGTCTCTTCCTCATTTTCCCCATCTTTGTCAACCCCTTAACTCTTCCCTTCCTCTTCATTCTAGTTTTAACTTTCCTGCTCCTCATTTTTTTGCAGTATCATAATCAACCAATTTTTTTAATTTTTCCTTTCTCCATTGAACAAGTCACCAATTTATGGGACTGATTTAGGTCACTTTTATTCTTGTTGATCTCTTACCTGACTTCCTCTTCTTCTTTGTTGATAATCTCTTGAATGTTTAGTTTAGATTTTCTAGATAAGGGAGAAGGTTTTTTTCCCTTTTTCCTTACTAGGAATTGGGGCTTTGTGTTTAAGTTCATACATCTCATAAGAAATCATAGAGGATGTCGAGGGTTCCAGGGTCCTAGACCAGGAGAAAATTTTAGAAGTGTTCAGGTAACAAATGCACTTCTTGCTAGGCCCTTTAAAGACTATATAATGTTTGCATGAGGAGTGGGAAAATTGGGGCCTTCCTACACAATTATTTTCTTAGGTTGAACAAGGAAAGATGAAAATGATAAAGATAATAAATGAAGCCTTGGTACAAGGGGATGGGATTTTTCCTAATTCTTTTGGCATTTTAAACCACCTCCTTAACAGAACATTCAAGAGAATTTAGCAGAAATAATGGAAAGGGGATGAAATTGTGATTCCTAAAGTGGTTTAGCAATGGCATGTGATAAAAGTAGTAAATATTGAACTTTCCTTCTAAAGTGAAATATTTCATTATCATCATACATTCTTGGTTCCATACGAGCAGTAATTGTTCCCATTCAAAACCACCATGCGGCTTAATAGCACCCCCATTCTCCCTAAAAATTGGTTTAGGTTGTTTTTATCATAAACATGAAACCCAGTAGCTTGAGAAATGATTTATTCATCAACTTCAAATTAGATTCCACTTATACTGACCATTTTTCCACCCACGAGGCATAAAATTACATAGTGAGGCCCTCATCATATCCATTAATGCTTTTGATAAAGTTAGAGGCTCCGCCCTCATAGCATATATGCCAAACTGTGGAATTATTTTAAAATTCACCAAATCCACTTGGCTTGATTCAAACCTTTTCCTCACCTATTCTATTAATGGCTACAATAGTTACAAAGAGTCTCACCTAGGTTTTAGCCTTACCACTATTCACAATGATAATGAAAACCAGTTCAGAAAACCATAAATAAAAATGGAAATGAGTACTTTGTGTGTCATATTCCTCTAAATTATTTATTATCCTTCTCATAATAGTTTTATTGTGCAAATAGTTCCCTACTTTAGAAATAATAATTTTTAAAATAACAACAATACTAACTTCAACAAAAATTCTTTAAACAATAACAATAATGATAAACCAAAGTTTTGGTTGAAGAATACCAAGAAGAATTTAGTCAATGACAGAGTAGTGGAAGCTCACAATCTCAAACCAAAACCTTTCAATCTTTCAAGTGGATTCACTAGTCAAACTAATAATGTGAAACAATCCCCCAACAATCCTTTTAACAACAACTCTTTCAAGAACAATCAAGGAAATACCAAGTCTAAACCCAACTTTATGTCTCAATTTACTTCAGGACCAAGAAAAAAGTTTACCCCATTGGGGGAAATACTTGAGACAATAGTTAAGAGCACTCGTTTCCAACAAAATCATAACTTTACCAGAGGAAAGACCATATGAACCTCAAGTGAAACCATCATGGTGGAGTGATTCTAATGACTATGAATATCACTGTAATAAAGGGCAGAAAATGAATAAATGTATGAGGTTGAAACATGTGGTACAAGGCCTCATTGATGATTGTATTATTGAAGTTGATGGACCCAAAAATAATGAAGAGCACACAACATTAAATACTCCTTTCTTGAATCATGAGAAGGGTGAATATTAAAAAACCAACGAATACAACAAGAAGGGAGACCAGAGTAATTTTCCCATATTTATGATAATACAATCAATTCTCTATCTAGTAATGAGAACACCATCAATGTCATAACTTGGTAAAAGACAAACAAAACAAAGAGCCTGCCAATGTCATTACTTGGGAGCACGCATCAAAAGTTACTTTACCAGGAATGTCCAACATCATAAAAAGACCTAATACTCCATCTTTTACACCAAAGAAATACAATTTAATGGATCAAATTCAAACAAATCCTGCACAAATATCAATCTTGGACTTGTAAAAGATTTCACCCACACATAAAGAGATCCTAGAAAAATCTTTGGTAGATACAATGGTTCCTAATAATTTGGATGAGGACCAATTTCAGAACATGGTCAGTAATATTACTACACCACATTTCCTATCCTTTTATGACAAACATGACATGTCCCTCAATTATTTGTAAGATATTCCCTTGCATATTGAAGTCCTAATTGAAAATCATAGGGTCAAGAGAGTCCTGATCGATGGAGGTTCTGGCATAAATATCTATACTCTAAATCTTGTGAAAGTCTTTGGATATTCTGACGAGGCAGTGGATCCTAAGAGAAAAATAACTATAAAGCATATGATGATGAAGATAGATCTTCCAAAAAATCATTCTACCCATTCCATTAGGACCTATTCATAAATAAATAGTTTTCTAGGTACTTGATCTCAAATTGACCTATAACATAATGTTGGGAAGGTCGTGGATTCATAGGATGTAATCCATTATGTCAACCTATCATCAATGTCTAAATTTTCCTTATCTTGAACAAGAAATAACTATTAGTGGAGATCTTAAACCTTTTCCAATACCATAATCACATCAAATTGGTTATATATTATTTTGTGCCACATAATAATGAGGCTTCTACATCTACTTCACATTCAAAATAGGCTAAGGAGAAATCTCCTAGGATAAGGTCAACATCCCAAGAGTGGGAAAAAGAAAAAAAAAAAGATGAGGTCACTAGTTTAAAAAGTGACAATGATAATGTATCCCTATGTAGTAAACCCAAATAAGTTGTTCTCTTACCTTCCAAAAATGAAGATCCTGAATCCTCTAATTATAATATCCTTATTCAAGAGGAGAAAGATTCAAAAATCACTAGGTTGGAAAAGGGGAAAGAAAAAGAGACCCATTACTAGAAAATGAAAACTCTAATGAACATTTTTGAGAGTAAATTAAAAATTATCCATAAAGGAGTGGGAGAGTATTCCTTATCCATGGTAGACCTAGCCATTTTCCTAAAATCTCATGGAAACCTTTGGTTGTACCAAATCAGACAATTCCTCATAAATATAATAATAATTTTGTCAGGGCTACTACATAGAGGAGACAAAAGAAGACAATAATGTCCTAAACTGGCTATATAAGGATGAAGAAGAAACTAATAAAAGGGTACAAATCATTAGTATTCCCATGCATCAATATGGGAAATGATTTGAAATTATGAAAAAATGAATTACAAAGGAAGAGGACCTTTAAGCAAAAGAAACAAAGTGTTGTTGGAACCTATACAACCCACATGGAGGTCTAGTGATGAAAATTTAGGGATAGGGTATCATAAGAAAGGTTATGGTAAAAAGAAAGCTTCTAATTCTTATGAACACATTAACATGTTAGATTCAGAAAGTGAGGATGAGTCAAATGAATATGAATGAGATTCATTATGCGAGGAATCTTGTCATAAAAAGAGGTGGATGATATCCATTCTTATACTTCTACACCAAAGGAAAATCCAACTAAAAAAAGAATGGGTGAGAGATCATTATGTACCCTCTTTCTTAGGAGAATCTAGCTCTAGGTTTAATGTACAATAGTTTTTCCCGTAGGAAACTCGAGAGGACTCTAGTGAGGGAGATTTCAATCCTAGCTCTATGGACCATCTCAAGGAAATATATGTCATTTATTTGAGCGATACAATGTATGAACCTACAAATATAATCATGACCCTAAATTTTCCAATTGACCCTTTACCACTTGTTCATCCTAAATTGATTGATTGGGAACAACTCAAGACAAGTGACATACTAGAATTTCAAGATGACCATTCCATAGCCATATAATTGAATGTGGTTGAACCTTCCTCTACCAATGAATAATATCAAGAGACAAAAATGGGGCGAAGTGACAAGTTTCTCAATCAACAAGAAAAAAAATATAAAAAAAAAAAGAAAAAGAAAAATGAAACCTTTCTAGTGATGAAAACCACCATGTGGCAGTACTAGATCCAAAATAGTAACAATAAATGATATATCCAAAGGTGAAAACCCAATTTTGGCACCTAAGTATGAGAGAATTAACACTTTATTAACCATTATGAAGAAAGATAAGCTATTTTGATAGAGGCAACAAAAAAGATAAATATTGGAATAGAGACAGAACCAAAGATTATCATTCTAGCCACATCTTTGTCTATAAGAGAAAGGGACCAATTCATTGATTTTTTCAAAGAAAGACAAGCTAATTTTACATGGTAATATGTTGATATGCCAGTATTGGATCCAAATCTCATAATTCACCATCTTAACATAGCTCTAGAAGTCAAACCAGTAAAGCCACAATTGAGAAAGATGAATCCACATGTAGCCTTATTGGTTAAAGTAGAGTTGAAAGAACTCTTGGACACATGATTCATTAGGCCTATTTAATATCCTACCTAGATCTCCAATATAGTACCTATTTCCAAAATAGACAAAAGCATGAGGAATTGTACATACTTTTGGGATTTAAACAAAGCATGTTCCAAGGATGATTTCCCTCTTCCTAAAATTGATACTATAGTAGATCCCACAGTGGGAAATTCTATGTTATCTTTAATGGATAGATTTAGTGGCCATAATCAGATAAAGATAGCTCCAGAAGATCAAGATAAGATAGCTTTTACATATGCATTGGGTACTTACTATTGGAATGTAATACCACTCGGTCATAAAATGTTGGGGAAACCTATCAAAGAGAGATGAAAACCATATTCCATGACAAGATGCACACATCTATGGAGGACTATGTGGATGATATTCTTGAAAAAACTTATTCCAGAAAGGAACATCTACCAATACTGTCCACAAAATTATTACAAGGTTGGAACAATTCAACGTCAAACTAAATCCCAAAAAGTGTGCTTGTGGCGTTCAATCAGGGAAATTGTTAGGATACATTGTGTCAACAAAAGGAATAGAGGTGGATCCCACTAAAGTTCAAGCTATTATGGAAATGGGGGCACCAAGGAATATTATCCAATTAAGGTCTGTGCAAGGAAGACTTCAATCTATCATAAATTTCATATCACAATTGGCGGAAAAATTCCATTTCTTTACCCAATTGTTACATAAAGACATCTTATTTCAATGGGATAACAAATGTGAAAAAGGCTTTTCTCTTTTAAAGAAATATTTGGTAAATCCTCCAGTTTTAATAGCTCCAATACTAGGGAAATATTTTATCCTATACATATTAGCAACATAAAATTCATTAGGGGCCTTGTTAGCACAAGAGGATGAAAAGGAAAATAAAAGGAAATCTACTATATTAGTAGAACATTGGTCAAATATGAGCTTAATTACACCTATGTAGAAAGATCATGCTTAGCAGTAATCTTTGTTTCTCAAAAGCTCTGGCATTATATGCTAGTGCATAAGATCAGGCTCATTGCTAAAATAGATCAACTAAAATACCTTCTTATAAAATCATCTCTCAGAGGGAGGCTAGTAAAATGGCGCATGGTATTAAGTGAGTTTGACATTGAGTATGTGGATCGTAAAGCTATTAAGGGACAAGTCATCATATATTAGCTAGCAGAATCTCCAATCTTAAGTGAAGAACATATTCAGATGGAATTTCCAGATATAAATATCCTTACCAATGAGCCAAAGACCTATAAATTATACTCTGATGGATCAGATACTCAACATGGCTCAGGGGCAAGAGTTATTTTCATTGCATCATAAGGTCACACAATCCAAAAATCTTTCAAATTGATATTCCCATGCACTAAGAATATAGATGAGTATGAAGAACTTGTGACAGGACTCAAAATGGCTTTGGAATGGAGGATTACAAAAATAAAAATCTATGGTGACTCCCAATTAGTCAATTATCAAATTAATGACAAGAATATCAAACTAAGGATAAAAATCTCATGCCTTATAAAAGGAAGATTGATGACTTCATAAACTATTTATCTTAATCACATTTGAGTAAATACCCATAGAAAAGAATAAAGCAGCTGATGTCATGGTGATGCTAGCCTCACTTTTGCAAATACCTGATCAAAACGACAAATATGAGTTCTAGGTGGAGGAATTGGTCAAATCCGCATATGACCATTGCAATTCCCAAATAATTTTCCTACTTGTGGGTCATGACTCTACTTGGTATGGTCCCATTTACACCTATCTTAAATATATCACCTTACCCTTGGACCACTCCCAAAATTAGAAAAGAAACCTTAAATGCCAAGCTCTCATTTCACACTTATTGTCGACACATTGTATCACAAAGGTCTTGACAAAATGTTACTTAGATGTCTAGAGAGTGAGGAACCTAAAAATACCTTACAAGAAATTCACAAGGGTATTTGTGGGTCACACTAGAGTGGGTTTACATTAGTTAAGAAACTTCTTAGGATGGGGTATTATTGGATGACCATGGAAAAGGATGCATGCCAGGTTGTCAAGATTTTTCAGAAGTGCCAATACCATGGGAACTTGATACATGTGCCAGCACAAGAATGAAATCCATTAACCACACCTTGGCCCTTTTATCAATTGGGTTTTTATTTTATAGGTATGATATATCCTTTTTCTTCCAATGGTCACAAATATATTATCACTACAACTGAATACTGTACAAAATGGGTGGAATTTGTACCCTTGGAAACTACAACTGGAAATAAATTTTCAATGTTCATCCTAAATCACATCATTCGTAGATATGGTATCCCACATGCACTTATCAAAAATAATGGGAGACAATTCAAAAATAAAGATGTTAAGGAGTTATGTGAAAATTTCCATATTACTCAATATTTCTCTTCCATTTATTATCCCGGAGGAAATAGACAAGAAGAACCCTCTAACAAGAATATTCTTAAAATCCTAAAGAAAATAGATGATGATTATGGAAAGGATTGGAACATTTAGTTGAATCTAGAACTTTGGGCTTATAGAACAAGCATTAGAACACCTACCAGAGCCACACCCTTTTCTTTAGTATATGGTGTTGAAGTATTTTTACCTTTGGAGGTAGAAATTCCATCCGTTAGAGTTTCTCTACATGACATCTTGATAGATGAAGAGTACAAAATTTCCTGGTTGGAAGAGCTAGAGTCACTAGAGGATTATCAACATCAAGCTTTTGATCATCTCAAAGTCTACCAAAAGAGAATGTCTAGGAAGTATAACAACAAGATCAAACCTAGAGAGTTCTAAGTTAGTGACCTTATCCTAAGAGAGAACCCAAGAAATCCATCAGATGGAGAGAAGAAGGGGAAATTTGAGGAAAATTGGTTACGAACTTTTGTAATCACATCATCTTATGGCACATGAACCTAAAAACTAGCCACATGTGATGGGGAAGAATACGAAGAACCCATAAACAACATTGTTTTTAAGAGATTATATACCTTATCAGTTGAAAGAGTATCATATTATAGAGTATCACTTTGTACAAAAAAAGAGAACTTGAAAAAGACATAAAAAATAATACATATGAATCCTGAAGAAAAAGAAAAACATCAAAAAAAATAAAAAATAAAAAAACAGATAAAATTGCCTTGGTGAAAACCTAGCAATAGGCGCCTTGGTAGAAAAAAAAGAAACAAAGAGAAAAAGTGTAATAAACCCAAGTGGTAAACACCTTGTAAGAAAGTGCCATTTGACATGAGTCAAGTGAAGCCTAGTTTCATTACATTTGTATTTCTGCATCCTTGTATATATCTCATTGCATTTGGTCATTTCTATATAGCCATAATAAAGTCTCAGAGTTGCATTTGTAGATAGAAGCTTGTCACCATTTTTAAAGTTTCCTTGGTCCATTATCATTATAAAAAATCCAATTAGGGGCACAATTTAGATTCAAGAATCTCATTAGAATAAAAAGACAAAAGTAAGACTCCAACACACTTCATCAAAAATCAAGCATCACAAACTTTGACATTTGTTGATTGAACCAAAAAATCACATTTCAAACATTCCAACACTGAACCCATATCAAATTCACTACCTAAGCACATCAAAAGCTAAGCTGGAACATAAAAATCAAAGAAAATGAATAAGATAAAAAATGGATGAAATTTTTTCTTAGAATATGGATCAACCAACAAAATAGAAAAGATAGTTCAATAATGTTTCTTACTTTTTGTATCATGTCTTTTTAGCAATCAATGGTGTATTGGACTAGATAAGCAATGAAAGAGACATGATATTTTATTTATTTATGCTTATAAGGTTGATTCATTGACATATGCAAGTTAGTATAATGACATGATCATCAAAGCATCATCGAAGACATTTGTATATCAACAGGGATCAGATCTTTGTTTTCTTATGCAAACAAATACCTTTGATATTTAGATTGCACATATCTTAATGCCAAAATCCACTTGCAACATTAAATTTGATGAAAGTGGTATTCATACTCCCATGGTTTTCAAATCTAATCTGCAAGGGTTGTACCAATTTTGTTATTAAAATCTGATGCAAGAGGTATTCATACAATCATGGTTGAAAATATAACCAGTGAGGGTTGTACCTTTTTCATGTTCCAAAAATCTCAATGATGAAACTAGAAAAAATAAATGCATCCAGTGATAAGTGACAATAGTTGCATTTTTCATTCATTTTATATTAATATTGCATGGTGATTATTGTGGGATGTCCCAAAAAGGGGGTAAAGAAATCAAACGAGGGAGGTTATTCAAGGTTCCATCATAAACTTCTCTTAAAAATCAGGTATATTGGACTTTAACATACAAAAATTAATGCATTTTCATTTATCTCTTTACATTTAATTTAGTATTTAGGGTTCATGTCTAAATCATTATCATTAATCATATTTAGTCATGTAATCTAGATTCATTAAATTATTTTTTAATTAGGTCCATTTGGCATATCGTTTAATCACATCTCATTAGTATTATGGCATCTAATTATCATTCACCATTGCATTTTAGTATTAACATCATTAAGCATTAATCATTAATCATAAAGTTTATTTTGATGCATCTCATTTGACATATCATAAATCATTTAAAGTTCATTAGATTCATTAAAATACTTATTCATTGTATCATTATATGATTTAGATTTCATTGCATTAAGATCATTACTCATTAGTCAATATCTATTATACATCATTACATAAGCATAAATATGGAATCATAGAAAATATGTAACACCATCTAGGTGTGTTAATCATTACATCATTGCATTATAATATTGCATTACATTTAAACATCCAAGTGTATCCATACATTAGTAAACAATATAAAATTAATCCATACATATTGTGTGCTAAAATGTTGACACACTTCTATGAGTCATTGTATTCAAGATTGCTCAAGAATGAGGTCTCAAATGGCGACTCATAGCTCCCTATTCATCGAGTAAAAGGGTTTGTGATGGAGGCCCTCAATTTAGACCTAGTTATACCCATGCAAGTACACCATGAAATGAGAGATTCAAAGAGGAAGAGAAAGAATGCTAGTCTCCATGATCACTAAATATGCATTGCAAATGATAATGAAAACTATTCTATATGATAACAATGCATTAAAGGAAATATGCAAATTAATCTATATGATAAAAATGCATGAAAGGAAATATGTAAATCAATCTATGAAGGAAATATGCAAGATTAATCTATTGAAAGGAAATATGAATCTAAATTAACATGAATCTACTCTAAATGGATTGACATGGATGCATGAGAAGAAGACAAGAAGAAGAGAAGTTGCATGGTTCAAGCTCAAATGCTCAAACTCTCCTCCAAAATTGCTCTCCAAACCTGCAACATAACAATAGGATAAAAGTGTATCTCTTGATTATCCAAATGAGAAGAAGAGGTTTTCCTTTCAAAGAGAAATGGATAGTAGAGATTAAGAGGTAAAAAGAAATGATCAATGGTGGAGATTAAATCTTGGTTGATCCATGTGCTCATATCTTCAAAAGGTAAAATCAAAGGCTATGATTAAAAGGCAAAAAAGCCCACCACTTAGAAGATGTGTAAAAAAAGGAACATTATTTATTTTTATTTAATTTATTTCCTTTTTTCATCACAAAGAGGGATTTAAGTGGGGATTTTATTTATTTAATTAAAAGAGGGATTTTCTTTTAATTAAATAAGATTATTTTATTTAATTAAAAGGGAGATTTTAATTAAATAAGATAAGATTATTTAATTAAAAATGGATTGTAATTAAATAAGATTATTTTATTTAATAAAAAGGGATTGTTTTCTTTTAATTAAATAAGATAATTGATGAAATGATCAATCCTTAGGAAATATTGAAATAATTGAATTAATTACGATTTGATCAAGGAAATTGATTTGAATTAAAATGTTGCAAAGCATTGATTTAGTAATTTGATAAATTGATTCTATCATTTGATAAATTGAAGAATGGGGGCCCATAGTCTAGGAGGTCATTTTAGGGTGCATACATTTGCCCCTCTTTGACTAATGTGTGATCTTTATGGGAAAACATGTAGTCAAATAATGCAGTTGAAGTGTGAGATCGATTTGGTATAACAAAACAACCTAGAAGTGTGATCAACGGACAAGAACACATTAGGAAAAAGATAAGCTGATTGAAAAAGACAAGGTCAACACCCCTATAAATAGGTAATTAACATGTCCAAGATAATAATCTCAATCAAGGCTTCCCCAAGCGGAGAAAATCATGGGATTGATAAAGATGAATCAAGGATTGAAGTTTGATAGGTACTTCCCCCTCATGATAGAAATCGAAATGAGATAGAGGAGAAACAACAAATTGATAAATTTGATCAAATCAAACTAAAGATAAGGTTCTTGATATAATAAGAAAGATATAAGGATCACAGAACCAAGGTAGATCATCAAGCATGAAATATTATGCCCCAAGGTTGAATTAGAAGAAAAGAAGTGGGGTGAAAGTGAATGGAAGATAGAATTTTGGAAGAGGTGGAAAGAAATGGAGAGAAGAAAGATAATTTGCCTTAAGAAAGAGAATGCCCCAAAATCAACCAACTGTTTAAGATAATAAATTTTGATTGAGATCACAAAAGAAGATAAGGAAATGAAGATCAAACATGACCACAGTTGATTAAGAGTCCACAAGAAAGATGAAGGAGACCCTCTCAAACTCATAATGCAACCTAAAAATGTAAACTAACATGAGGTATAACAATGCAAGCTACATGAAAATGCAAAGGTGTACTTGCAATAGAGAAACTGTAACATAGGACTTTGTGTTCATTATTCATAAGAGAATGTTAAGGAACATATTTTCATCATTGGGCCATTATTAACAGACCTCAGAAAATCACACAATGATCCCTAGTCACAAGTGAAACTATGAAGATATGAATGTGATGTATATTAGATTGGAATGTGAAAGATTCTAACATAAGCATCAAAAACATAAATGTCAAGATGACTTTGATGTTAGCTTACACAATTTAATATAGCAAAACCATGCTTGCATCAAGGCATAGATGCCAGGATGACCAGAAAAATGGTTGTGCAAAAATAGTCAAGGATGAAGCCTCAAATCATAAGTATTTCAAAGGAACAACAAAAGATACTCAAGAGTTTCAAGACCACACCCACAAGAAGAAAGCAAGTAAAAACATTCCCCATGCCCCAAGTCCTCTAGCTATGCATCTCGGAGAGACTTATTAGACAAGGACACTCAACAAAATCAATAACAGTCAGTATACAAAGAAAATATCATGACATAGCTCAAGCATTAAGTGTTGTGTTTAAAAATTTATGTGTGTTAACTGATACTGAGTTCCGAGGATAAGGATCAAATGCTTACAAGAAGGTAAGATCACATGAAAAAACTAGGTAAGACCAAACCAAAAAGTATTGAAAAACACTCGATGTTAGCGGTTGTATTAAAAAATATAGTTGGGGTGGTGTTAAAAAACACTATCTATGAGATTTTCTAAAGACTAATGCATCCAAGAGACCAAAGCTAACACAGTTATGCCCCCTAGACAAAGATAAAGACCAATTCTAGACTGAGGCAACAAGGTCAAGGCATGATGGAGAAAGGCTAAGTGTCAAGGACACACACTAAGAAACATGGATGCAAAGGCCTCAAGTAGTGCCCGTTTCTAGGATTTCACCACTTGGATTTGTATTAAAAAAAAATTTCTACCAAGGCGCCTGTTTCCAAGTTTTCACCAAGGCACTTTTTCTATTTTTTTGAATTTTTTGATTTTTTTGTATTTTTGGAATATATAATTTTTTGGAGATACATCAAAGTGCCTATTGCTAGGTTTTCACTAAGATGATCATTTTTTCAGGACATATTTTTATTTTTTAGAATTTTTGACAATATATCATTTTTTTTGGATTTTTTTAGGATCAATAATTATGTATAAAGGATGCCCCCAAACAAAATGGGCATCATGGATAAAACTTCTTCAGGTGCAAGACATTGATAGGATTAGGGAGCTACACTCCCTCTATTGTAGATAGTAAATATGCACCTAACCCAAAATATGTTGTAATGATGTAAGGTCCAAGACAATTAGGTTCAAACTTGCCCTTTTGATCTCTATTTTGTTGATTCTTAGGATTTTCACGTAGGACAAGATCTCCCACTTGGAATTCTCCAGGGAGAACCTTTTTGTTGAAGGCTTTGGACATGTGTTGTTGATAAACCCTCATATGGTCAAACTATGCTTGATGTTTTTCATCTAAAAGTTCTAACTCTTGAAGTCTCATGGCGTGGCAGTCTTCATCTATAACTAGACCTTTGAGGGAAACTCTAAGTGAAGGAATCTCAACCTCCAAAGGTAACACTGCTTCAGCGCCATATGCAAGGGAAAAAGGAGTAGCCCCAATAGGAGTACGAATACTTGTTCTATAGGCCCACAAAGATGAATTTATCTGTAAGTGCCAATCTCTACCATTCTTACAGACTGTTCTATGTAAGATTTTAAGAATGGTTTTGTTTGATGCCTCTGCTTGACCATTTCCTTGTGGGAAGTAGATGAAGGACCAAAGTTTTTTAATCTTGAATTTCTTGTAGAGTTGTTTAAGGTCCTTATTTTTGAACTGGCCTCCATTTTCAGTGATAATCTTAGAAGGTGCTCCATATCGACAGATGATATGGTTCAAAAGGAATAGAGAAATTGTCTTGCCTGAGGCAACAGAAAGTGGGACAACTTCTACCCATTTAGTGAAGAAATCAGTAGCAGTGATAATAAACTTGCATCCACCTGATGAGTTGGGATGAATCTTCCCAACAAGATCAAAGGCCCAATGATGAAATGGCCAATGAGATATAGAAGGAATGAGCTCCCTAACTGGAGCATGTATTAGGTTACCATGTTTTTGACACTTTTCACATGACTTTGCAAAATCTACTGCATCAATCTGCATCATAGGCCAATAGTACCCCACCCTAAGAAACCTTCAAGCCATGGTAAGACCATTGGAATGTCCCCCATAGATTCCCTTGTGGATGTCAACTAATGCTTGGTTGGATTCTTCCTTTTCTAAGAATCTAAGAAGTGTTCCATCTAGAACCCTCCTATACAAATCACTAGAGATAAGGGAATGATGAGAGGCATTTTGGGTAAGGTTTGTGCATTTAGATCAGTTAAAGGTTTTAGGTATAATGCCATCATGAAGGTATGAGTAAATGGCACCATAATGGGATGACTCGCGACCAAAAAGGGTACAAATGACATGACTTTCTTGGGAGACATAGATAGGGTGATGTAGCTCTTCCACTAGGAATTCAAATATGGATTCATGTTTCTCTAACTGAAGGAGTGAAGCAAGTGTAGACATAGCATCAATTTATTTATTCTCTACTCTAGGGATTTGCTAAAATGTGATTAATGTGAAGTATCATTTCAAGCAATCAACCATTTGCTTGTAAGGTACCAGTTTCTCATTTTTTGTTTGATATTCATCATTAAGTTTGTTGATTATTAGATCTGAATCCCCATAGACGTGTAACTCTGTGATTCTCCATTCTATGGCCATCTTAAGTCCATTTGTTAAAGCTTCATACTCAACAATGTTTTTTGTACATGGGAATAATAACTTGTAAGACTTAGGAATTATGTACCCATGAGGAGAAACAAACAACACACCTGGTTCAATAAGTACTGAAGATCTATCTTGAAAGTAGCTAGGGAGGTGATCAAGTACCTCATCCCTAGGCACCTCAGAGATATTTTCACCCTTGGATACGTCATTTATTTTTACTTTTTTTGGTTCTGACACCGCCACATAGTGGTTTTCACCATCAGACCTCCTATTCTTTTGATTTTTATTTTCTTTTTATTTTGTGACTAAGGTACTTGATGTTTGGCTCTATCATGCTGGTAGTCTGTTTGCTGGTGGAAGAGACTACAAGTTCAATGACATTTAGGTAATAGGTTATCTCATAATAATTTGTAAATGTTAAGAGCTTAGGTTCTTGATAGAGTTGGGACCAATCAATGAGGTCAGGAACAAGTGGCAGGTCAACAACTGGTTCAAGATTATAAATGTGAATGATATTATTGCTAGAGACTAAATAGTCAGATTCCGTCTAGTTTCCTTCTAAGCTACCCAAATCAGGATTCATCCTAACAAGTGAAGAATCATCCACTAAGGCAACACATGGGTTCAAATCCTCTAATATTACACGCGACTCATCAACTACCTCAGGTTGAGAACTATAAGTGTGGATGACATCAACATCCATGTCAACTGTGGAAGGCTCATAGAAGGAGTCCCATTCATACTCATATGAACTTGTGTCTAAGATACAACTAGGATGCTTACACCATGAGGGTTTGGGAAATCTTGATGTGGAAGGTCTAGTGTCATCAAGAGTAGCACCTTCTCTTTCTATTAAATGAACAAGATTCTTTTGTTGACATTCTCTAAAAGGATCTTCTATATCTGATTCTTGTTCTGAATTTGCAACTGACGCATGAGTGAATAGAATATCTGAATCTCTCCAAAGGAGATTAGTGGAAGGGACCCAATATTCACACATGTCTTTCTAATTTGTCAAACTAGGCTTGTATTCTAGTTCATCTTCACTATCCAACTTATCAAGGATAGGAGTAGTGTGCTTGTTGGGATTCACAAAGCCTAGACCAACTGACTTATTAGACTTACATCCAAAAAGAGCATGATAAAGAGGTTAGGCTCTAGCATCCAATCTATGATTAAGAGGGCCATGTCTGGGATACCCCATCTATCTAACAAAAATATACTCTTATATTTAATCCTCAGGAGAGGGAGAGAAGCTCTCATTATGCATATATTTCTCTTCTCTATAGATCTAGTCTCTAACAAACATCTCTTCTTTCTCATCTTGAATAGGCACCGAGGATTCTATAAACGTGCCAAAAATTCATAGTTGAAGAGGAAGGTCTCTTGTCTTGTGAAGGTTTTCCATAAGACCGAGGTGAAACTAGTAATGTTGTCAGGGAGTTGAGTAGATACCCCCCATGCCAAAGTCTACTAATTTAAGCTTGTCTTTACATTCAGCTAAGGTCACATCAAAGTATTTTGCTTCTCTATTGAGGGGAACATGAGTTCCTTCTAAAATTGAGTTAATAGATAAAGTTTTATCCCCAAGTATACAAATCTCTATTCCATTGTAAGGGAACTTAGCACACTGATGATAGGTAGATGACACTGCTTGCATATCATAGATGCACGGTTTACCAAGTAATATATTATACGCAAGGAAACCAACATCAACTATTTTAAATAAAATGTCTTTTTAAATAGGGCCAATCCTAACAAGAAGGATGGTCAACCCCTTGGAACTTATTTCTGCCTCATCATAGGCTTTGATAGTGATCCTGTTCCTAGTATCTATGACTTTTTTAGAATAACCCAACTCTTTCAAAAGACTAAAGGAACAAATATTAAGCCCAACACCCCCATCTATTAACACACACCTAACACGGGTTATGTGGATCATGACCTCAATATGAAGAGAAATATTATGTGGGTGGCTCAAGGATTTATCATCATCCTCCAAAAAGGTAAGGTAATGAGGGCCAGCAATGTGGTTAACCATGTTCTAGAATTGATCAACATCTAAGTTTTTGGGGACATTTTCCATGTGAAAAGCATCCTCAAGGAATTGCTTGTGTCTTAGGGACAAATCTAAGAGCTCAAAGATCAAAATCTGAGATGGGGTTCTTTGCAACTGATTGACAAGATTATAACTGGACTTAGGATTAACTATTGGTTTCGAGGTGACATTCTTGGATGCCACTTGCTTAGGTTTATTTGATTGACTTGAATTGGATCCTCTAATGACAGTACTACCTTGACTTTGTGTGACAACATTAAGGGTTTACAAGGATGCTCTAGAGTTAGGACCCCTTAGCACCATGATGGGTTCTTCATCAAAGATAGGAGGAGAGTCCACGTCTAGATCATAACCATAGGGATCTTTACCCCTGATCATGTTAACATTTTATTCTACAAATTCAAGTATTTTGATAGTATTTTCCACATCTATGTAGGTGTAATTGATCTTTGCCTTTCCATTCTTAGCTTTAGAGGTTTCCCCCTTCTCATACTTGGGAAACAGTTCTTTGAATGCCTTATGAATGGCATTGGTGTTCAATCCATCTGTCTAAAGTTTTCCATTCTCAATGAGATCTTGAATAATATACTTGATTTTCCGGTAGTTTTCAATGTCATGTCCAATACCATTGTGAAACTTTCAAAAGGCTTTCTCATCCCACCAAAGTGGCTTAACATTAGGTATATAATGTTTCACTAGATTTTGAGGATGTGCAAGTTTTTTAGCAATTTGAGCATTTTTAGAACATCCTCATATGAGTCACCAAGTTTTGAAAATTGACGTCTTTCTTTCTTAGGCCTATCTTGGTATCTTGGCTTGCTCTCTTGTTGATTAGATGTATTGACCTTCATGTATTGAACAATGCTAGATAAGTGGAGAACATTTTGATCTTTGGGTTGGGAGGAGTCCACAACTCCATCATTGACCACTTGTTTATTCCTATTCCAGTGCGAGTTCTTCCCTTTATCCTTGTTAGAGTTATTGTTTTGACCATTGTTTTTGTTGTTTCCATGTTTGGTCAAAATTCCTTATTATTTCAAAACATCCTCAATCCTACATGTAGTTTCAACCATGGTTTCAAAGGAATCAAAAACCATCTTCCTAACTTCATACCGCATTTTGGGAATCAAGTTGCTAACAAGGATGACACTCTTTTCATTTTCAAGAATGGTTCTAGAGTAGCGAGAGAATTGTTCTCTCCACCTTTGCAAGAAAGTGAAAAAGGATTCCCCTTGATTTTTCTTTAAGTTGCAGAAGTCCAACATGGTGATTGACCTTGAAAGGTTGTATGCAAAGTGTTGAACAAATCTGTGGACAAGCTCTTTGAAAGTCTTAATGGGAGGAGTTATGTTAGTGAACCATTCCATCGCTTGACCCTTAAGACTCCTTGGGAACAATCTTATGAGGTACAAGTCATCTTGATGGAACTCAGAACTTGTGGTATAAAATTGGTGCACGTGATCATGTGGATCCCCATTCCCATCATACTTGTCATATTGAGGGATTTCAACCTTTCTAGGGAACTCTTTCATGTTAACACTTTTGTCAAAAGGATTAGGACAAATTGAATCAAGTGAGAATGAATTCTTTGGTGCTTACATCTTTTCCATCATATTCTTAAGTTGTTTGATCTCATCTTCTTGAGATGGCCCTTGTTTCTTAATCTTGTTGTCCACATCAAAGTTATAGGGGACTCTAGCACCTTTGTTGATTAAACTCTCTAGGAACTTGTCTTTGTTTTTCTCAAAATATTTCTCCACATACTATTGGAAAATTGGTTCTTGTTGCATTTTTATAAAGTCTTGGGAGGTGAGGTCAAAAATTGAGCTGCTAACCCCATATTATGAACCATGATGAGCATGTTGTGAAGGTTGTTTTGAGTTCCTAGGAGGTGTTCATCTCCTATAATGATCATGTCTTGAAGCCCTTCTTCCTCTAGGGCTAGGAGATCATGATGGCATCCTTCAACATCTTCCACTTTGTGGATTCTTACGAGGAGTGGATGGAGGAGAGTTATTTCCACCACTAACACGCATGTTATTAAATTGTTCATTAAGTCACTGAGCCAAGATTCTATCTTTCTCCTCCTAGAGGGATTTAATTTCTATTTCCAACAAGGTTTGTCTCTCCAACTCTAGGATTCTAAATTACTCTTCCTTTTCAGCTTGTTCATCTAGGAAGGCTTTCTTTTCACACTCAATTCTCTTAAGTCTTTCACTTGTGTATCTTGAAGATGTTTTGAGTGGTGAACTTGGTCTTGAATGTCAAAAAAAATTATTGGTGTATGTTGCATTTACGTGAGTGTCATAAAGTTCCTCATCTTGGTTTTCATGTTGTGATTGCTCATCTTGATAAGCTTGCCTCTTACCTCTCTCAACTCTTTGGTGTGCATCTAGATATCTAGTTTAGATAAGGGGTGAAGATGGTTGACTATTATCCATATCCAATCAAGAAGATGCTAAGAGTGTACCCAACTCACTAAGGTGACTCTTGGAATCAAACCAAACTTCTGAGTTATTCCTAGGTGATTGATCAAATACGGGTTCTTTTCCCTTACATTTTTGGCAAGTTTGAACTAAGGGTAATTGGTTAAAGACTACTTGAGGTCATTTTCCTTGATCTACTTGATATATTGTTGTAGCAGGCATGAAAGAAAAGGTACTAGGTGATAGGATGACCCTAAGAAACCTTGGTACCAAACCAAGATAGTAAAGGCATTCACTTGTCCAAAAGAGAGGTGATAAGATAGAATTATGCAAGGAGTGTAAACCAACACTACCACAGAGGTGCCCATTGAACGGGTGAATACCCTAACACATATGGATCAGGAGGATGATTTACCCAAGTTATATTGATTGAATTTGAATTTGTATAAAATTGAATGGACAAGAGATTACCAAAACTCTCCAAGTGTGTTATCAAAGAATCTAAAGGTTTATCTTCTCAACAAGGATAGTTTCTAGCTCACCAACTCTAAGAAAGGTCACTTGTGAAATCAAATATTACTAGTTCAAGAGGTCAAAATGCAAGAATCCAAAGCATAAACAAGCTTCTAACAGTGGGGTAAGTGACCTAATTTGATATGTATCAACCAAGGAAGACTGGAAATGACAGGATAGAAAATTTGGAAAGTTGACAGTTTGACACTTAAGAATGTAGATTTGATGTTCATTTTGATGTTTGTTTTGATGTTTGGTGTATGTTTTGATTTTTCACTCACACAAGACACATCAAGCATATTTTTGTTGTAAATAAAATAGTCACTCCACAACCTAGGTAAGCCAGGGAAATATCTATTGAATTCCCACTTGAACCAAAGTTAAACCACGTCTACTCATAGTAGACAACTTAGAAGCTTGGAGGTACAGGCTCCTCCTTCCTGTGCACTTACTTCTTAGGAACACCAAGCTTTGATTCCCAAGGGATTCACTTCCCAAAGTACCATTGTCTCTACTAAGAGCCATGAAAATGTGGGACTTCATAGTCTGTCTCTGACCTTCTTCACGAACAGATAGAGGGTTTTTGGCCACTAAAAAAAAGTTTGTAGTCAAGGCATCCCTTCAGGTGGTTGTGATCAATTCATTTTCCCAATTAAGGGGTCTCTCCCAATCCTTTCAAAGAAAGGTTTTCATCTTTAAAATGTAGGGACTTTAATGCACCACTAGGGTACTACAGGAGATTTTGATTGCCACAATGAATTCACACTTGTCCACTATGAGACTAATCATAATGAAATTTTTTATATACCAGTTTGGAAGGGCTTGACTTTAGCCTGTTACCGGTTGGGAAATCCACTCTCACTGGCTCTATTAAAGAACTTGGGAGGTAGCCACACTAGAATAATTATATGAGTTTCTCTTGCACCCAAGATCCACAAAGGTGAGGGGAGAGGATACTTTCATATAATTCTTAGGATTATAATCTAAAAGACACTTCAAACATATAAGAAAATGACAACAATGCTTCTGGGTTTTTGATCATCCCAAAAGGGTGAGACCATAGTTTCCTAACATCATTTCCATTCCTAAAATACCAAAATAGAATTTTATTTTAGAAGTCTTGCATGTGGGTTCCTATTGTAATAAAACAAAATGAATTGCAAGAACAAAGTTTAACATGCTATCAATCAAGGTAACCTGCAAGAAGATTCATTAGTAGTCTTTATTTGAGTCTTCTTTTCAATTTCCTCGTAAAATTCTAAATTTTTTAATGAAGCTTCTCTGTTTTGTCGCCAACATGAAAAAAAAAATCAGATAAAATATCCAAGCTATTTGGGAGATATGATCAAATCTTTGAAAATATAGGGTTTTCGTCTCTAAGAAAATCTACACAAGGGGGTTAGCTTAGAAAATAATCAAAACCAGCATGTAAAGGTGGGTTTCCCCATGGTGAGCACCAAAAAATGTGTGCTAAAATATTGACACACTTCTATGAGTCATTGTATTCAAGATTGCTCAAGAATGAGGTCTCAAATGGTGACTCATAGCTCTCTATTCATAGAGTGCAAGGGTTTGTGAAGGAGGCCCTTAGTTTAGACCTAGTTATGCCCATGAAAGTACACCATGAAATGAGAGATTCAAAGAGGAAGAGAAAAAATGCTAGTCTCCATGATCACTAAATATGCATTGCAAATGAGAATGAAAACTATTCTATATGATAACAATGCATGAAAGGAAATATGCAAATTAATCTATATGATAACAATGCATGAAAGGAAATATGTAAATTAATCTATGAAGGAAATATGCAAGATTAATCTATTGAAAGAAAATATGAATCTAAATTAACATGAATCTACTCTAAATGGATTGCCATGGATGCATGAGAAGAAGACAAGAAGAAGATAAGTTGCATGGTTCAAGTTCAAATGCTCAAACTCTCCTCCAAAATTGCTCTCCAAACCTACAACATAATAATAGCATAAAAGTGCATCTCTTGATTATCCAAATGAGAAGGAGAGGTTTTCCTTTTAAAGAGCAATGGACGGTAGAGATTAAGAGGTAAAAAGAAATGAGCAATGGTGGAGATTAAATCTTGGTTGATCTATGTGCTCATATCTTCAAAAGGCAAAATCAAAGGCTATGATTAA
>MU227979.1:781862-793193 GCA_018584345.1 Thuja plicata | reverse complement strand
TTAAAAGAGGGATTTTCTTTTAATTAAATAAGATTATTTTATTTAATTAAAAGGGGGATTTTAATTAAATAAGATAAGATTATTTAATTAAGAGAGATTTTAATTAAATAAGATAAGATTATTTAATAAAAAGGGATTGTTTTCTTTTAATTGAATTAATTCCGATTTGGTCAAGGAAATTGATTTGAATTAAAATATTGCAAAGCATTGATTCAGGAATTTGATAAATTGATTCTATCATTTGATAAATTGAAGAATGGGGGTCCATAGTCTAGGAAACCATTTTAGGGTGCATACACATATACATGAAAACATAACTCAACAAATCATATATATATAATCATCTAGAACTGCATCCATATAAAGCTCATCTCAAAAATCACAAAGTCCAGTGTATCATGACATCCAAAGAAAGGAGCTATCAAAGTGTATCAAATCTATCAAATCTATCAAAGTGTATCAAATCTACCAAAGTCTATCAAAGTGAATCAAATGGCCACATCTATCAAAGTTATCAAATATCCAAAAGAGTCTATCAAAGTCCATAAATCAAGGTACATGACTCAAATATCTAATAAAGATACATCAAAGGTTGAATTAATAATCATATAGAGAAACTTAGAGCATGTTTTCTCCCTATATCCCCATTAGTATCTATAGGTGGATTTGGTCTAGTATCATCCATATGAGTGGTTGTCTAACTCATCCCTGCTACATCTTTCTGACTGGGAGGAGGCACTATCTATGCTAGAATATAAGAACTACAAGGAGGTTTCATATATTTTAGATTTTGTGAGCTCTAACCCTGCTACATATGTGAACTCTATCCATATTGAATCTGTGATATTGTAACCAACAAACTCTGCATCATACTAAAAACCTGGGCCAACTGACTCTAAATCAAATATATACTAGCCTGTAACACCTGAATGTCTTGGCTAGGTGCTATTGGAGCTGTAAGGGAAATAGGAGCATGAAACTGTACTACCTATCTACACACTCAAGGACCACATCCACCCCAACCTATTACAGGAACTAGTCTCAAATGTACCACTACATCTCCTCCTCTCATCCTCACCTTCCCTATCCCTTGTACACCATCTTCACCACCTAAACCTTCATCCCAACCTCCATCTCAACCTCCATCTCTACCACCATCCCTACCTCCACCTTATCCACCATCTCTACCTCCACCTCTACCTCTAACTCTAGGAGGGAAGATAACAAATCCCCCTCTCCCTCCTCTAACCTGATCTCTCCTCCTCCACCTCCATCCTCTCCCATCACCATCCCCATCCCTGCCATTATCTTGATCATTAGGATCTCTCTCAGCAGTATCTAGAATTGGATATGTCAGATCAGTAAATATAGGAAATGGGTACTATAACAACCACTGTGCATACTCAGGTGT
This sequence comes from Thuja plicata, assembly GCA_018584345.1. Taxonomy (NCBI): domain Eukaryota; kingdom Viridiplantae; phylum Streptophyta; class Pinopsida; order Cupressales; family Cupressaceae; genus Thuja; species Thuja plicata. The sequence continues at coordinate 791,782 of MU227979.1, read as the reverse complement.
AACACTTGCATCAAATACATCTTCTATGTATTCCTATGGTAAAGGATGAAAACCCAATACCTCATCATGAGAAACTATGAACTCCACCTGTGGACCCCATAGTGATGTCTCTGACTAAATATAGGGATAAAGAGCTAACCCTAGTGGCATACCCCATGTCCTACCAAATTGTCTCACCACTATCATGCAATAGAATCTCTCTAACACCAGAGGTTTACAACCAGTCAACCAATAAGGCATAAAAATATATGGAATCTATCTATCATCCTTGGGGTAGGCCTCACAACACAATAAGGATGCCAGCATACCCGATCCAAGTCATCTAACATCCTACACCAATAATCTAGCTTGCCTAGATGGAGCTAGAAAATCACTCTTCCATATATAAATATGAATGGCCAATCACAAGTCTGAGCCCTAGAAGCAATGGGTCTAGTGATCGGGAGGTTCTACCAAGTCCAAATATGTAGCAAAATGACACTAGTAGAAAGTGCAGCACTATGTCTATACACTACATGATGCAGACCATTATATAACCATGCCAATACAAGAAGGAACCCCAAGAAAATCTATGGGGATGAGTAAACATATCCTCTATAATTTGACCCCATCCAATAAGAAAACTATGTCCATTTTGTCAGGGTGTATAAATCCTTGAATAAATCCAACAAGTACTGTAGGAAGTGGATCCTACACAAGCAACTATATCCATGGAATTGTGTCATCACTAATAAAAGGATTTGCAAAGATCTTACAAAAGATTTCTCCATCATATACCTGATCATAATAAACTAGCTCCCCCATCACACTGATAAATAATATCCTGTATACATCCTTAGGGGTCATCATCATCTCACCCATTGATAAATGAAAACTATTTATCTAAGTTCCAACACTCGGCCACAATAGTCAATAACCCCCTATTCACATATAATTGGGACATCTCAAGTAGAAACCATAACCCATATTTCCCTATCACTCATAAATCATGACTTGATAAATCTAGGATCAAATCAAATAACCAAGGATACTGGCCTGTAACATGCAATTTCTGAAAGGAAACCTATTTTGGAAATCAAACCATGAATCAATCAGTAATAAACATCAATCTCATCACCTAAAATAAATCAAACCATGAATCAATCAGTAATCCTCATCAATCGCATCATCTAAAGTTAATCAAATCAAGTAATCCTATTATCTACTTTCTCATCATGAGGGCATCAACTTTCCCAACTCTAGATCTTCAGAAGGGAAAATTAATCTATCCTATCAACTTATTGGGTTTGAAATTTAAATAAAATCAACTACATGATCTAGCTAACATCAAAAACAAAAAAAATTCATCACATCATCAAGTAGGATCATACATTTATCCTTGGAATCAAACGCCAAGTTCATTATTACAACAATCAGGTCAAAAAACTTCAAAAACTACATAACTAGGACCACACACTACTCTACCAATATGTACACACCATTACATCTTAAGTGAAATAATTATATTGTATGTGCTATTCTATTCATGCTTCCATCCTACAATAATGGTATATGCTAAAAGATTATTATATGCATCAAAACTATTTATAGACGCGCTATAAAAATACTGCTTTTTCAGTTCAATGTTATACATGCTCTTTTACCCTATCTTACACACTAATCAAAAACTAGGGCATCCGGTCCTATGGGATACTTCACACTTGGTTGTTGGAATAATGGAATGGTGTGTACTGAGAGGGAGGGGGTGAATAAGTACCCTTAAAACTTTTATCAGTTAACCCTTAATCCTTTAGTAATTAATTCCTTGCATTACCAACCATAGATGTTATTCTTATCTTTATGGATGTAATATCAAATCATAAACTTAGTTTCCTATTAACATTCATAGAAATAATAATGAAATGTAATGACACATGACACAAGAATTGGTAATGTAGAAAAACCCTGTTAGAAGGTAAAAACTACAGTGGGGATGAAACCCACAAAGCTTCGCTATTTGCAGAATGTAAGGTTAAGGCTACAAGTTTGATCACTTCTGATGATCTTACCCTATTATGAGTAATATTTTAGATTGGTGGTCTACTCAGTTAAGAGATTTAGCAACATTGTTTAGTGTTCAGTTAGTTAGGAGATTTACATAAGGATTGTTAAATCCACCTTCTTAAAGTATTTCTTCTATTTGCTACACTTGTTAGAATGCAGTCAAAAATACTTATTGACCTGATTATATGCAATCTTGAATTACTAAGTATAGATCCTTTAAAGTTTATAATATGATGTATCACCTATAGTGATTGATTAATACCTTTGTTTTGCTCAGTAGCCTTGAATCTTGTTCTTTATAACTAATTTCATCTTTTGTTGTCCTTCTATATAAAAATCTCTATCTGGTCCATATATGTCTGCTGTGACTAAAATCATCAATGTATGATTGATTTCTACATCTATTTATACAATGAATTGACCTAAATAGGTTTCACACTTTACAATGATAACTCTATGATCAAACATTTACAACTTGACCTTGATCTCCTAGTTTACATGTTTACAATTAGTTAGACTGATTAAAACAATTACATGTGCTTTACTTGTCCCTTAAGAAATGGTTTTAAAGATAAGCTTTAAAGATAAATATAAAACTTAAGTGTTTTATCTAACGTGTAACTCAGATCCACATTTCTTAGAATTAAAGTTGTCTCTTGGTAGACTAGTGCTCGAGTTTCTCTATAGTCTTTCCTCGGTGATTACTCTGTAGACATTCTGCTTCTCAGCTTTCTTTGTAGACTGACTTGTCAGTGTTCACTGTGAACTTGTCTGTCGGGTTCCTCTGTGAACTTATTTTTCAGGATCCTCTGTGAACTTGTCTATTGGGTTCTTTTGTGAACTTGTCTTTTAGTGATCATGTTACCTATGGTTCAAAAACTGTTTCCTTTTATACTAATGACAAAATATGATCATCAATCTCCCCCTTTGACATTAGTATAAAAAGCTAATATATGCAAAACTAAAATGTTTATTATACACACCATGTGTTTACCTTTTCAATATGACTCCCCCTATGTGCATGCCTCGGTACATGTTTATACACTTTCCTTTATACATATATTTCCCCCTTTCATCATTTCCCGTTTTATCATATCAATTCCCCCTTTTTTTTAATAATGACAAAGGTGTAATGCTTATAATTTGTCAAAAATGTGGGAATGGGATTTTTTAGTGTCCTCTATTTGCTTTTCCCATTTTTATTTGAGGTTCTCAAGGGTCATTATTTCCAAGGTTATTCTTGTATGCATATCATATATGCTTTTTGTTATAGAAATTTTTGGGGTGGCAATCAATGTTCTTGTCAAAGTCATATGTTGTTGCAATAATGTGAGATTTGGTAGTAGTAGAGCCTCTTGTATCTCAAGTCTCAACCTTTTTGCTTCCATAATCTTTTCATAATGCAACTTGAATGCATTCTCATTGTTTTTGAGAACTTGTGTACTAGCATTAAGATTTGCATCTATCTTTACAATCTTTTCTCTACTCTCCTTAGTGAATTTCTCTATGGTGTATAAATTTTGAGCTAAGGTTATAACTTCTAAAATAATTGGTTCCAATGTATTGACCAGTCCAGATAGCTTTACCTTGTTCTCTATCACTTCTTGGCTGATTTTCTCTATTACCTTGTATTGGTACTTATGCTCTGCATGTTCTTCTATTACCTTCTCTGCATCTACATTCTGTGATGTGATGGCTTTGGTAAGAACTACTAATTGATCAAGAATATATGCATTTTGATCAATGTCAGTATCAGGTACAACCTGCAATAGTATTTCTTTTGTAGTTTCTAGTACATGTTTGTCATTGTGCGCCTTTTTGAGCTTATCATATATATCTTTCCTTTTACAAAGTTTTGCATAATTTGTAAGTGACTCTGGCTCCAATGTCCAAGGATTACATTCTGGTATTTCAATGATTTCATCCAATGTAACTAGAGATTTTCTTTTATTCTTCTTTTTATTTGCAATTATGGTGGAGGTAGTTGTATGTAGTACCATATAAAGATCTTTTGCTTGGCCTGATGTACTTGGTGAAGTCCTTGGAGGTGTTGTTCCTTTTACCTGCAGCTCATTATTCACCTGTCAGTTGGTTGTAGACATCTCCACATCAACCTTAGCTTTATCTGTAGCTTCTCCTTTGGTATCCTTTGGAGCGGCATCACCTTTTTCTTCACTTGTATTTTTTTCTCTCCATCTGTTACTTTCTATTCATTAGTTGTGCTTTTATGCTCATCTTCACCCTTATCCTCGGGTATGCTTACATCATTCTTAGGTGTTTTATCTTTTGTTTCTTTCATTATATTGATAGCTTGTATCAATAATGGTATGTTACCTGGTAAATTTTTTTGTGCAACATCCGTTGTAGTGTCTTGTTCCTTGATTTTCTTAGTGGCACTAGTGACATATTAATCTTCCTTTACCTCATTGGTAGGATCACTAGTGATATCTATTATTGTCACATCTTATATTGTGACATCAATTGTTTCCTTTAATGACTACAAAATCTGAGGTACATCATCCATGGCCTTTCTTGCCTATGTTGTCAATTTAAATGACTTGATGTCCTCGATGTCATGTATGAATATGTATTTAGGGCTCGGTGTGGCCTCTTTATCTTCATTGTGAGGGGTCTTGGTAAGTGCTAATACTTTCTTAAGGCTTGTATCCTCCTTAGGTGGATTGAGTATTCCTCTCCAAGTATCATCACTTTCTTTGGCAAGCTCTATTAAGCTTCCATATAGTACTTTGTAGGCTCTCAATTTTGATGATAAATTCTTTGAATGCATCTTCATCATTTCATCAATTTATTCCATCTTTGACTCAAGTGGCATAATTGAAACTATGGATCTTTCCCTTATCTCTTTTTTAGTTTTTAGTGCATATGTTCACCTTGTTGATAACCTATCATTAAGTTCTTGTGGCATCATCTTATCAAACTGTACATGTATATATTTTAATAAAATCATTGCCTAGATGATGGATTCTTCAATCTTTTTTTGATCCTCAGGAGATAAGGTTATCCATTTCCTTATTTTAGCATTTGATATGCTACCTATCTTGACTATTGATGCAAAAATCTCATCAATTGCCATAGGAAATTTGTGATTTTTAGGTTGTTCATCTTGTTCAGTGTCTTCCTTATCTTCCTTTCTTTGAATTAATATCCTTCTTCTCTTTGGCTTTGATGTTTTCCCAGTTTGAGTCTTTCTCTTATAGGTTCTTACTATTCCTTTCTTTACCAGTGATGAGCTTGTATCTTTTGTTGTTTCACTCCTTTTTCTTGATGCAACAGTTGTCCTTGGTTTCTTTGGGGGTGGTGCATCAGACTCTATTGATTCAAAATGACTCACTTTATCACCTTCACCAATGGGTGATTGTCCCTCAATGGATTCTTGTTTTTCTATTTCTTCATCATTTACCAATAGCTTTTTTCAAGTGTTTTCACCATTTTGGTCTTCTTTCTGTCTATTGTTTTAACAACTAAGCCCTTTTTTATTTTGGCCTTAGATTCTTCATAGGTGTCAAATATTGGTAATGATTTGTCTAGTGGTTCATTCAATAATGCTTCAATATCATTTGTGGCCTGATCTATGTTTATTTCATAGTCAAGTGGTGCTAACCATGTTGTCCTTGGTATAGCTAGTTTGATCAAAGTTGTATTGGTGTCCACCATGAAACAAATATAATATTTATATTGATCCTCTAGTTTTTCTGGTATTCTCATCCTTTTCTACATTCTCTCCTTGGATCCAATGAAATATTCATTCATGACTCATGTAAATTTGTCTCCAAGGAACTTAATAAATTTACTACTTTGAATTGTCACTGGTTGGGTAGTGTCCCAATTGAGATTACTGACAGATGGGAAGAATTATTGAAAGTAGAAAAATATACACACGAGGAGTGAACCAAACTTACATGAATTATATTTTACTGATCTAATGGTCCTCATGTTCTCCTCTAGTTGATTCAGCTTGGATAAATCTAGTTATAGACCCTTCTTCACAATCTTATGGGCAGTGTCAACTGCTCTGCATGCAATGTTGTTCAATCTGCTGGTTTGGAGTACCTTGTATCCTAGCACACATGCACAAAATTTCAATTTTGGATCGATGATGGAATTTACTTTCAATCATCTACCATCACATATTATACATGTCATCTTTTCTATGTTGGGGCAAGGAGGATGTTTGAGTGCTTTTACCTTGTCGGTTACTGGATAACCGGTTATTGCATGTATTACATCCTTGGTGATCAATTTTGGCTCATCCAGCCACATCTTTTGGTCATGTACCTGACTAAGAACTATCTGGATCCACTCGGTCTTGAACTCCTTTGGTAATATTAGGGCATTTGTTATCCCTTTCACCTCAAAGTTTTTATGTTCATCTTTGATGTTTCTGTCTGTTCAAATTTTCTTGTAAGCTTCCTCAACTTCCAGATCTCCAATTTCTGCAACTTTGTAGTGGATATAGGCTCAGATATCCTTGACTAGAATTACCCTAGGTGGTATGCTTGAGAACACTCTAACATCAGTGGGTTGTGAAGCTACCTTTGGAAAAAAAAATTATTTAGGCTCTTCACATGTAGAGTTCTTGATTAGATTAACTTTCTTATCCTTCGCATTCTTGATTTTAGAAACATGAGATGTGGTTTCCATGTTTCTGAAAATTTAGGAATTTTCCTATAAAAAAACTGTGAGCTCAGGGAGTCTTAGTTACTCACTTGATCTGTTGTAGATGTTGTGAATCTATCTAAATACTATGAATGTACTTGTGAGTCACTCTGTAATCTGGTCGTTGTTCTTTTCTCTATTCTTCACTCTACTCTTCTCTCTTAACCACTTTGTGAATGAATGAGATTTTCATCACCTTTTTATAGATGATACCCTAAGTGGTTGCCATAAATGCTTTACCTAGTTCTTTGTGTTTGAAGATAGAGTCACTTGGTTATCATGCAACCTTTTTAGCTTGGTGATTATACATTGCTTAGGGTAAGTGTCAATTCAATTGACCTTTCATATGTTTGCTGACGGAGCTCGGTATGTAACAAAGACTTCAGTGTATTTTTACATGGTTACCGGTGATGCTTGGTTTACATTAACAAATTATTTTTTATATGTACACTGACGATTCTTGGTGTGTATTGGCCAACAAGATTGGATTCAAAAATAGATAACAAGTAATACTATAGTGCATCTTTATTTATGCTAATTTGGCATTTTATCAATGTATATAGGAACTGATGTAAAAAATAACTTGGTATAGTTTTGTTCCATACCTACTTATTCTACTTAGGTGGGGGTGGTGATATCACTAGATCCATTGGATAAGGTGTCACCAATTGTATTTCTTGGTCAAGCATCATCAGTGTTTGTAGCTTTCTTCCACATTTTGTTTCTCATCTTCCTGATGTCTTCAATGGTATTTCCATTGGAAAAAGTCCTTGTCTCTATCACTCGGTCTCTATAGGCCTTGCTTAGATGACCATCCCTATGATAGTGTAAGCATGCCATTCTAGGTTTAGTCCAGCTTCTAGACCTTCTCATCCATTTTCTCATGCAGTTTGCAGCTATGTGTCCATATCTACTACATGCTATGCAATTTTTCCATGTGTATTAATCCCAAACATATGAGTTACCGACTCTTTTTTGTTGATAAGCATTTTCTAGTTCTTTTGGCTTCCATGTTTTCTTTTTTCTTCTTCTTGCATTCAAGAGATGTGTGCCCATGCATTTTGCAAGTAGAGAAATATTTTTCCATGTAGGTTTCCTTCTTTTGTTTTTTCACCTTAGATCTACATTCATGTGCTTTGTGTCATTTCTTGTTATAGTTATAAAAATTTCCTATGAATGTAGATGTGGATCTGGGAGTACCTTTAATTTTGCTTCTGCAAATATTTGATGTCTGGCCTGGTTTTCCACAGTAATTGCAAGAAAAATTCCTTGGTCTTGGATTTGTGTAGACATCTTTTTGATCATCTTGGTATGATGATTCTCCATGTTCGGTATACCCTAGGCTGATATTTTTTTTGACTCTTCTTTGTCCATCCAGAAATTCATCCATTATTTTTATGCTTTCTTCAGCTTTCTAGATCATATCATTGTGTTGTTTATGAATCCTTACTTCATGCTTTAGTTTTTCATTTTCTTCTCTTAGCTCACCAATAGCTTCAAATTTCTCATTTAGTTCTATGTTCACTTAGTTTTCCTCCTGAATCATAAGAACAATTTGATTGGTGATCTCATGATGATGTTCAGTAAGTCTTTGTATTATGATTCTATCTCTTGTATCTTTTCAGTGATCTTCCTCCTATCATCAATAGCTAGTGTTCTTTCTTGCTAAGCTTTTCTAGAATTATTCATAACCTCAATCATCCTTATCATCTATGTCTCTTGACTGATTTGCAGTGATTTCACTTGTCCAACTAGATGTTGATTAATTTCATTCATACTTGTAATGCTTTCTTTTGATATGTCTGATGTATTGCTAGATGTAGATCATGATGACTCAAAAAATAAGGTATCTCTTCTTCATAATAGTTTGTTTCATTACAGTGAGATGCCATAACCTTTCTTTCATCTAGTATCTCTCTCATCTTGATTCTAGCTTCTTTGTATTTCTCATACAAGATCTACATCTGTAACTTCTAATTCTCAATATTCTTGTCGAGCTTATACCTTTCCATTGTATGATATTTTCTCTCAAGTGATTTAAATGTTTCCAAATAAGAGATCTATCTTTGATACCAATTGTTGGAATAATGGAATGGTGTGTATTGAGAAGGGAGGGGTGAATCAGTACCCTTAAAACTTTTATCAATTAACCCTTAATCCTTTAGTAATCAATTCCTTACATTATTGACCATATATGCTATTCTTATCTTTATGCATGTAATATCAAATCATAAACTTAATTGCATGTTAACATTCATAGAAACATTCATGAAATGTAATGACACATGACACAAGAATTGGTAATGCAAAAAACCCCTGTTAGAAGGTAAAAACTGTGGTGGGGATGAAACCCACAAGTATTCACTATCTACAGAATGGAAGGTGTCGGTTAAGGCTACAAGTCTGATCATTTATGATGATCTTACCTTGTTAGGAGTAACATTTTATACTGGTTAGGTCTACATGGTTAAGAGATTTAGCAACATTGTTTAGTGTGCACTTGGTTAAGAGATTTACATAAGGATTGTTAAATCCACCTTCTTAAAGGATTTCTTATATTTTCTACACATGTTAGAATGCAGTAAAAAATACTTATTGACCTAATTATTTGCAATCTTGAATTGCTGAGTACAGATCCTTTAAATTTTACAATATGATGTATCACCTATAGTGATTGATTAATACCTTTGTTTTTCTCGGTAGCCTTGAATCTTGTTCTTTATAACTGATTTCATCTTTTTTTGTCCTTCTATATAAAACTCTTTGTCTGATCCATAGATGTCTGTTGTGGCTACAATCATCAATGTCTGATTGATTTCTACATCTATTTATACAATAAATTGACCTAAATAGGTTTCACGCTTTACAATGATAACTCTATGATCAAAGGTGTTAGGGATTTTTCTTGCATAAACTGTACTGCTTGATATGCTTATTTGAATCTTGTTACCTCTTAATCCTGACTCAGAGTTCAGAGGCAAGAAAAGCCTAATTGCTAAGGACTTAAATAATATCCTTCTTCGTTTTTGAGTTCCACAACTACTCAGGTAGGTTTTACCTTATAAAATGACTAATAACACAGTATTTGTTAATGTGGACACTGATTTGTCATGTATCTCTATTGAACTAGCTTCATAAAATACCTTGTAGATGATCAAGCATAATCATATACAAGACATAACCATATAAACCATGATCTT
>MU227979.1:769500-781762 GCA_018584345.1 Thuja plicata | reverse complement strand
GTGGGTCCCATTCACTTTGAAAGCTCATAACTTGGAATTAAGCGACAACCCGACCAAAGGAAAAATTGCTAAGTCTCGAGACACTTATAGAATATTCTATTTTTTCACGAGACTAAGCGACACAAGGAAAAATCAAAGTCAGGAGATCGTTTGGCATATTCGTTCATGGTACAGCGATCAAGCGACCTGACTTAACTTTGTTAAATAGCACATGCCTTAAGTAACTTGAAAAGGTAATGAAGGAATATAAGACATGGCTGAGGGCTTTTGAGATACATCGTTCAACATTAGGCCTTAGGGTTTATGATTTTGCAGGGTTTCTTGGGATTTTGACATGGAATAGGCATGAAAACCTACAAACTTTCAGAGAACAAGACAAGGAACAGGGCAAAACACGAAATACAACCAACAAAAGGTTTACAACTTGACATTGATCTCCTAGTTTGCATGTTTACAATCAGTTAGACAGATTAAAATAATTACATGTGCTTTACTTTTCCCTCAAGAAATGGTTTTAAAGATAAGCTTTAAAGATAAATATAAAACTTAAGTTTTTTATCTGATGTGTAGCTCAGATCCACATTTCTCAAAATTAGAGTTGTCTCTCGGTAGACTGGTGCTCGGGTTTCTCTATAGTCTTTTTTCGGTGATGTCTCTGTAGACATTCTACTTCTTGGTTTTCTCTGTAGACTAACTTGTCAGTGTTCACTATGAACTTGTCTATCGGGTTCCTCTGTGAACTTGTATTTCGGTGATCATGTTACCAATGGTTCAAATTTTTTTTCCTTTGTATACTAATGAAAAAATATGATCATCATTGGTGACATGCTACAAGACACTACATACGCACTATAACAAACATCATACTTGCTAAAACTAGGGAAAACTTAAAAAACTACCTAAAGTCTAAAAAATAATCAAATAAATTCAAAAATTGACAATGAGAGACAAATATTGACACATATTGGACGTCCATAGTCGACTATGTGCTGGAATCGATGACCTCGCTTGAGCCTATCCTCCCAAATCAGCACAACCATCACTACAACAGAGGGGTAAAAACTTCTCTGAGAGAGTAAATGACACAATGGTAAGGTAAAAATCACTTTTAAACCTTATATTCCCCGTAAGTGCCTTTTTAGGGGTATTTTTACCATTATTTTAAGCAATTACATTTTAACATCCAATTTTTTTTTACCTGAGGCATTTGTACAAATTGGTTATTATTGGGATATGCATCAAAATGGTAACTTCATTCAAAATTTAAAAAAAAATTCACATCATGATATTCAACCAAATTTTGCACACATCAATTTTGATCCATTCCTTGAGGGGGCATCCATCATCAGAATACCAAATAATTTTAATCAATGTGTTTTATGAAATCAAGAGCATTGAATGATAAAATTTCAAAATAATTAGTGTGGTAGAAAATCAATCAAATCAACATCAAATCAATATTATTTGCATCAAACATCAACAACAATCAAATTAGTATCAGGCATCATTATCTACATCAAATCGAACATCAGGACATCAAACATTGAGTATTCTTTGAAACAATGTTCTTCACACATTGCTTCAAAGAGGGGCATTTGTAGACACACTAAATTGGTCAACCAAAGTCAAAGTGGTCTAATCAAGTCAACATCATGGATTTATTATCAAAGTTATTAATTAATTAAATTCAAGCCAAGAGGGATTAATTAAACTATGTAATTGATTTAATCAATTAGTTATATAGTTCAATTAAATAAATCAAATCCAACCCATCTAATTCCCCTACATGGCTAATTTAATTAATTTTGTGAATTAATTAATTCCTATTTTCTTTCAAAGGGAAAAAAATCAATTAGCTAATGAGAAGAGAGGATTGAAAGTGTGTGGATCAGTCCAAGGATTTTCTATCTTAGCCGCTCATTTAGCCTTTTTTATCCTCACCACTCATTTTTTAATCTTGTCCCCTTATTTATAACACAAGTCGACCTCTCTCATATAATCATGGTTAATTCACTCAACCCCTTACCCTTAGGAAAATCCTATAAATAGAATGCATTTCTTAATGAAAATCACTACTTTACATCCAATATCATTTGTGTCATCATTATAGTGAAATCTGCATCCATGTTTAGAGTATTTTAAATTTTATTTAACATTGCAATAGCATAATTAGTATTCACTTTATCATCTAGCATAATTGAACATCAATTTCACTCTCATTTTAGGAATTGTCGCTTTAGGATTTCTCATTTGCAGTTGAGAACACTCTTATAGCCTTCTTAGATGGCCAAACATGAGATGTTCTTGAGTATTTTGGTTTCAAATAGCTTAATTAGTTAAAATATTGGAATTAAAGTCCCATGATGGTATTTTACATACTACACACACACACACACACACATATATAATATTACTATATTTTATTCTTGTAATACTAAAGTCACTGAGAGGAGGTGAATCAGTGGAACAATTTATTCAGAAAACTTTTCAAGAAATCAAACTTAAAGATGTGTGCAACAATAAAAAGATAAAACAATGAACAAGAAACACAATCCATAGAAAAATGCTTGAAACAATAATTTATAGTGGAAAACCCCTAAGGGTAAAAATTTAATCTTCAAATTTGTCTTTTATTGATCTTTTTAGGAAAATGTTTAGAGCATCCACTCTAGGAAGCATCAACCCCCATTACACTTTCAAGAGTGCCTACCCCAAGGAACACTCATCCCTTACAAATTAGAAGCACCTACTTCAGGGAGGACAAACTCCACACTAACTTAAAAGCACCCACTTCCAATACAAAGAAGAAAATTAGATCAGAGGATCACTCTGCTGCCATACACTACTCTTGATAATAACACCTCAGAAACCTTCTTCACATTGCTTGGATTTCTGGAACACGTTCATTCTTTGTTTTGCACATTGTGTAGAAACTTCTACAAATTGATTACCAAACTTGTTTTCATATACTTTACATCAACATTGGGGAAATTAAAACATAGTCAAAACTTCCTTTGTTCTGATAATAACACTGTAATTAGTTTATTACAACAAATTCTAAAGAAAATCCTGAAAGGAACTATTACTAATTAGTTATGTTGAGTTCAAGATTGATAAAGTTTAAACCCTCACATGACTAGTTTATGTAATGAACATTCTTTTCAAAGCCAACATCTACTTTATGTCATTATTCACAAATAAAAAATGTAATTGACACAAAAAAAAATTACAATAAAATAGATACAAACTCTGTGAGTTCAAACTATTACTGTCTCTATTAAAACAAACCCTCATATTTATGTTATTAGCATCTTTCCATCTTTTCTTTCATCGTTTAGCCAAAATTTGATCTTCATTCTTTGAATAAAATATTTCACCCCTTCTCATCACTTTTCCCATTCAAACATATCCCTTTATATAGTAAATTCAATCATCTTTAATCAGTTTGAATCTATTACAAGATAAAATGTTTGGACTACATCGATGCATACTTTTCTGCATCATCATTATATATTACAATGATAAAAATAATATATTTTATAACATAAAAACAATGTTCTCACTAACATATTTTTGTTCATTACCAATTAATTAACAAAATAAAGTAATTTGAGAGAAAACAAGTAACTGCCTTTTGTACCATACTAATCATAGTTAGTTAATCTAATACGAAGAACATTCTTTGAAGATCAATCAATGACAAATATTTAATATTTGGTGAAAAATATTCTCCATAAAACAATACCAAGATCTTTGCTATCATGGAATCATTATTTTTCAATTTTTCATTATTTTCAAATGTTATGTCATCATACAACACTCCTTTTGTTATACATAAGACTCTTGTCGCCTGAGTGACGGGAAGAAAACTGCACTTGCTAGAAGTACATACTCTTGAATGTATAAAATGTAGAATCTTGTTATGATAAGACTATTACTTTAGAGAATAAAATCACCATATTATTCATAGGGTTATACTAGAAATATGATTATTACATGATGAATGTCACTACCAGGAACTCAAAACTTTTAGACTTCATACATTGTCACTACTAACTTAGATTGTATATATCTTCTAGTACATATATTTTCTAGGTGAAATATGTTAATAAATACATTTGATCGAGAAAATATGTTATCATTAACAAATAATTTTATGTTTTTTGATTGACTGATTACCATTGACATCAATGGAAATAACCAAAGGTATCAAAAAAATCCCTTGTAGGCATTGACGTCAATACCTACAACAATGCTCCCCCTATCAAACATAATCAAGTTTACCTGCACTTTTGTTCATCTAATTAAACCAATGAATACATCTCAACATATCAACATTATGACTGGCATGTTGTCTCATCTTCCCCTTTGACATCAATGACAAGAGGGGCACTATTAGGTTTCAAATTAGTATAGTCAACAACATGAATACTCATTTTGAAACTTGTCCACTTGTTCAAGTAACTAAGTAAGAGAAGAGATGGATAAGACCCCCAACTTCTTCCTTAAACCTTCAAAGACATCATTGGGAAAAGGATTAGTAAAAATATATGTTAAGTGATAAGTAGAAGAAACATATTCCAAAACCACATTACCATTCAACACATGTTCTCTAAGAAAATGATAACAAATATTAATGTGTTTAGTATGGGACTGCATGACTAGATTTTTTGAAATGTTAATGGTGTTGGTGTTGTTAAAAAAGATAGAGACCAGTTTAGAGACATTCACATTCATGACTAATAATGTTTACACCATCGAAAGAACTTGTTGACAAAAATAACATGAAGCTATCTATTCAGCCTTAGTTGTTGATAGTGATGTAGTTTCTTGCTTCTTTCTATGCCAAAAAATTAGCTTAGTCCTCAAGAAAAATGTTGCTCCTAAAGTACTCTTTGTATCAACAAGACATCCTCCTCAATCTAAGTTAGTACAAGTAGTAAGAGTGAAATCATCATGCCTTGGATAACACAAACCATAGTCCAAAGTTCCCTTGATGTATAAAAAAATTCTTTTAATGGCATTAACCTGTGATTCTTTCTAGGTGAGGATTGAAACTGAGAAATAAGACACATAGCCTACATTATATCAGGCCTTGAATCTATAAGATAAAGTTGTTGGAAATACAATAATGGGAAAGCAAGATACTGAGAGGGGGGGTGAATCAAATCTTCAAAATTAAACACTTAAAACAAGTTGATCCACATTCATATATAAATGAATCTAATGTAATCTCAAATAGCATCCACACCATGAAACAAATAACACATTAAACAATAATTTGGTAACCCAGAAACCCAAATAGATAAAGCTGGGGTGGGGATGACACCCACAAATGTCTTCACTACTGTGGTAATAAAGTGTACCTGTTAAGGTTACAATGTTTGATTACAAAATGTAATCTACCCTATTAAAGGTCTGCTCTGTTAAAAGCTTCAAATCATTACAATCTATCTTGTTAAAGGATTTAAACTTACAATGAAGTAAGCACTCTGTTAAGAGATAAATAAAGGCCTATTAAAACCACTCTGTTAAGATATTTTCACCTGATACAATGATTAAAAAGTCTCAAGTATTGATCCTTTGATATGCACTCTGATGCTAATGATAGATCTCCTCTTTTCAGTATCTCTTATGATCTTATAATCTGATATATCTTTACTCTGTTGTTCACTATGTTATGCTTTGCTTGATCTCTGCTTCTAAACAAAATTACCCTCTGTGCATTTCACTTCAAAATGCAGTGACTTCATCAATTTCTCTTCTGCCTCTTACACATACATACAAAATAGGGTTTCGAAGCAATCTAATATATCTATACAGATCTGACAGTGAGATCTAGATCAATGATCAAGATCTGATATCCATGCCTTGATGGTAAAAAAATTAATGCTTACAATGAGTCATGCAGTGGATAAAACAATTAAATGCATAACTAACTCCATATAAAAATATTAAATGCGCACTATGTCAGCCCAAAAAGATTATACAAGTCGGGCGGATCACTTATCCTTTAAGTTTGTATCATTCCTAACACATATACAAAAATTGTTCTGCTCAGCACTTGACTATCTGTCACATGGAATTTAACATCTCTGTCTCTACTTTTCTCGGCAATGTAAATAGGCATACTAAAAATGCTCAACAATGTTGCTCGGCCTTGCATAATTTTAGCTCGGCCACAGTGATAGCCAACTAAAACTGCCTAGATGAATGACTAAGTGTTGATCACTAATCATCAATATATCTTAGAGATTAAAAATTTCCCCCTTTGATATTAGTGGCAAAAACACTTATCATTACTTCTATACATTTCATCAAAAGTATTGCCTAAGTACACTAAGTACTCCCCCTAGGGATATACTTATAAAAAAAGTTTACATGCCTTCAAAATTTATCAAAATTTATATACAAGTGCACCTTTTTCTATACTGATGTATCCTTTCATATCTCCTTACCAACTTCCTTACTAACTTCCTCCTTCCGTAGTATTAATTTCCTTACTAACTTCCTCCTTGTTTTTGTCACTGATTGCTAGTGAGGTTAAGTTAATGTTGTATCCCAACTGTCCTTTGCAACCTTCATAACTTCCAGTTTGATTTCTAGCTCAGCAGCTAGACTCACTAAACTCTTTGTAGTCGATATGTTTGCACTGCTTTGTGATAACTCCTTGGATTTTGAAAGTTCCTTCTGTATTACCTCCAAATGAGGTAACAAGCTTGTCTGAATAGTTATCAACTTGGCCCTTATACGACCATCTTCAGCCATAAGCTTGGCTATTCTCCTTTGTGCATTAATCAACTTATTAAAATGTAAAGAACTGGAGGTAGTGTCTTTACCTAAAGTATTACCAGTTGATCTCAAATCTAATTGTAGCTTCTCAACAAGCTGTAAATTATCCTTTGTGAAAAATTAAACATCACATAATTTCCTATACAAAGAATAAACATTGGCTGTAACTTTTTCTAAAGTTTCTACAAGAACAGAAAGTTCAACCTGTTTTGTTGCTATCTCTTCTGAGATCTTCTCTAGAACTTTGCTCTCAAATATTCTCCGGGACCATTGTAGAAGCTTCTCATTACTGTCTATGTCCTCATCTATTACTTTCTATACAATGGTGATGAGTTGATCAATGATTGGAGCTTGAGGCATTTCATCTTCTAAGTCAAAAGATTTTGTAAATATGTCTTTGATGTCATGCAACACTTACTTTTGCTTATGTTCTATCTTCAACTCTTCCTGTCTCTTCTTCCTTTTAAGAAACTCTTGAAGAGTCCCAATTTGTTCAAAGGATAACTCATCGGGATCCCATTGTGGAATCACAATGACTTCATCTAATGTTACATCTAAAATTGGAGACTTCTTCTTCAATATTTTCTTCTTCTTCATTTCTGGAGAATTTATGCTTGCTAGCATAATGTCTTTCCCTTTGACACTTTCAGTATCCAATGCCTCCTTCAATTCTGTCAATATGGTCTATGGATTTGACATACCACCAGTTTTGGAACCTATGGGAGTGGATGATGTAGAGTGTGGTAGCTCAACCAACACTTGTGCTGCCTCTTCTTCTTTAGGCTTATCAACAACATCTATTTTTGCTACTCCACTATCTAAAACTATCTTCATAGCCTCTAAAATAGATGGATCTTGTGAAGTTACCACTTGTTCAGTTGTATGCAGTTTTCCTTCACCTTTTTGATCACTAACAACTTCAATTATTTCCTCAGATGTTGTGGTCTTCCCTTCTTCTATATCAGTTTCCTTAATAGGCGAGTCAATATCTTTTCCACTTGGCATCTGTTGTTCCTCGACATTCAAATTGCTTGGATCATCAACTATATAATCCATAGGACTATCTATAGTCAGATCAATAGAGTTTGTTGCATCTAATGCATCCTTGGTCTTGTCCTGTTCACTGGTAATTTGATCTTTGACTATCTGAGGTTCAGGAGTAGTCTTTTCTTCAACTTCTTGTGCCTTGGGCTTGAATGTCCCTTCATCAGATTTCTTGTCTTTTGGAGAAATCAGTTCAAAAATCTCTTTCTAGATCCATGTGCTTTGTTGTACTACACCTTCTATGTCATTCTTCAAAACAACATATCCTCTAAGTTTTGGTACAAACCTATTTTTGTACTCCTCAAGAAATTTGATTCATTGTTTAGAGGTTAAGTCTAGAATTATTGTGGCTAAAGTTCCTTCTCGAATCTGACTCTCAGTGGCAAGTGAAAATTCCCATTTGCCTGACAAATAGTCATATAGTTCATCAGGCACATGATTTCCTATCTCTTTAGGAGTCAATTTGAAGTTACTCATCATGTCCAAGAGAGCTTCCTGAACTTTGTGCCTATCTGCTATTTTCAACTTGTCATATTTGATGAACTTAAATGTTGCTAATACTGCCGAATTCCTTAAAGTATCACATACCTCATCAATGCTTGTAGGTTTCTTGAATTGAGCTTTAGGTATATTTGAGGGTTCATCAGTTTTTGTCTTCTCCTCATCACTATCTGTTGGCAGATTTATTTTTCTTCTTGGTCTCTTTGCTAGCTCACTCGGCACAGCCCTAGGTGCAACCTTTGCTTCCTTACCAGAAGTACTTTCAGCAAATTTTCTCTTACCATACACTTTTGTTTGCACTTCTACTAGGGAAGTAATAGTAGATGATCTTGTCCTTGGATGATTAGTTGTAGGAGGTGTAACCTTAGGTTTGGCTCGGTTGGGCTTGGTTACTATGACAATTGGTGGCTTCTTTCCCTTAGCCTTCTTTGGAACTTCTTTTGATGCACTGAATTCCTCCTCAGTAGAGATATCCTCACCTTGTCCAGTAGATAGACCTAGAGGTGCATCATTAGGTTCTTCATCACTACCCAAGCCAACCATTTTCTTCAAATTTTTCACTATCTTCTTTCTTTTTCTCTCCATAGTTCCTTCGTTCAAACTTCTAGAGATCTTTTCCTTAGCTTCTTCAAAGTTTCCAAATCTTTCTGCAGTGGTGTCAATTGCCTTAGCTAGGAGTGCAATGATGGCGGCTAATGCTTCATCAACATTAATCTCATATGGAAATGGCTCTAGACATGTTATTCTAGGAGTTACAGCCTTGATATAAGTGTTATCTGTGTCAACTAGAAAATAGATTTCCTCATAGTGTTTCTCCACTAGTGACCTAGGAATCCTAGTCCTTAATCTCATTCTCTTCTTGAATTCCACAAAATAGCTACCCATAATGTTATTGAAATTTCTCCCTAGTTTCTTTATTCATTCACTGATCTATACTGTAATGGGCCTATCCTTTTTCCACACAATATTTCCTATAGTAGGAAATGTATTCTGAATGTAGAAGAATATACAAACTATTAAAGAACCAAACTTACATGACAAGCTCTTAGCCTTTCTGATTGATGCAAGGTTCTTAACTAACTATGTGTGTTGTAGCTTGGAAATATCATATGTGTGATTCTTCTTCACAATTTTCCATGCCTAATCAACTGTTGTATAGGGAACACTATCCAATCTGCTGGACTGATAGAACTTGTGTGCTATAACCCTTACTCCAAAATCAAGTTCTAGATCAGTAACTGTAGAGATAGTCATACCTATGTTATTCCATACTGCTCTAGTGTTCAATGTAATTTCCTCTTTGCTGTTATCCCTCATGGTTTGCTTCCCATTCACTATAGGATATCCAGTCACTTGATGAATCATACTCTTGGTGATCTTGACTGGTCCATTGTCTAGCCACATGCTCATGTCATGAACTCTGCAAAGGATAACCTTGATCCATTCATCTTTAAAACCTTGGGGAAAATCTACGGCATGAGTTAACCCTTTTTCAGCTAGATGTTTGAATTCTACCTTCAGAACTTTGTTATCACACAATTTACTGTAGGATTTCCTTAATTCATTATCTCCTACTTCTCCAATTTTAGCCATATAACATGAGCTAACATCATGAATCATGAGTACCTTGGGAGGAATGTATGAGAGGGCTCCCATTAAATCACTTTGTATCACACTATCGAGGATGAATCAAAATTTAATATGTTCACATTCATCACTCCTAATCAACTTAATTTGTTCTTGTTCTGCCTCCATACTCTTGGCTGGTGCGGAAGAACTTGCAGCCATAATTCTAAAATTTAGGGTTTGAGAGATGGAAAATAGAATACCTTGGCAAGTGATGCTTCACACTATTCTCTATTCACTATTTACTGTTCACTTTAAGATTTCCGTTGGCACACTGATTGAATCTTTGTTCCTAGCTCTGTTAGGATCAATTTTGTGAATTGCTTCAATTCGCTCCTTAAATAAAATTGCAAGGTAAAAATGAAATGTTAACTATTCATCCTTTATATGCTTCGAAGGGTAAAAGTGGGTGAGCATTAAATGTTTTTCCCATTGGGTTAGTGCAGGCCAGCTGTCCTCAGCCTTAACACAACTTGCATCCCACTTGGCTCACTATGCTCGGCCTTCACAAAATTTCACTCGGCCAACAAAACTTGGCACTCACTAAAGAACTTGACTTTAGTGTCCATGAATAGTTTTCAGCGCCTATCAGTGTAATTGACTCATCTTGGCATTTGTAATAAAAAATATGTCCTGGTGCATCTTAACATATGCAAATATGGACTTTTGTACATTTTATGCTAGGAACTTATGTAAGATAAGAATTTTAAATACAGTTCCTTACATACCTCTTTCTCTTAGTTAGAGATGATGTGATAACCTAATCCATTGGACTGGGTGACCTTGACTTCATTAGTTTCACTGTTGTATGGTTCATACTTCTTAACCCATGTCTTGTTCATCTGTTCCCTTATTTTCTCAACAGTAGGAGCTAGTACTCTAGTTTTGCAATCTTTCCTTGTATGACCAATTTTCAGACAACTGTGACAAACTAGGCTTCCATTCATCCAACTTTTGGACTTACCTCTAAAATGTGTCCTTATACAGTTTTCTAGAACATGTCCATACTCACCACAATAATGAAAACTATGCAATGTATTGTAATCCCAATTGTAGTGATTGCCTTTTCTTGGTGATTTCTCTTGTACCTTTGATGTCCACTGTTGTTTGCCTTTGGATCTGCAATCTTGTGCTCTATGACCAAATTTGTGACAATTATAGCAATTACCATTGAATTTAGGTGTTTTGCTTGACTTATCCTTACATTCATGTGCTTGATGTCCAAACTTATTACAGTTAAAGAAATAACCATTAAAGTTAGTTTTCGGATTGGACTTACCATTCTTATTTCAGAAATGTTTGTTGTGTGACCTAGTTTTCTATAGTGGTGACAAATAGGTTTCTTGTTTCTCGGCTTTGCATTCTTTCTTTGACCTATCTTGGATGATTCTCCATCTTCAGTGGTTGTATGTTGTTCAATGTGACCTAACCCAGAAGAATCTTTAGGTCTTCTTGATGCTTCCACCAGTTGTTCAAAGTAGCTCATAGCTGCACTTGGATCATTCACTCTATTATTGATTTCTTTCTCAAATCTCAATTCATCTTTCAATTGACTGTTCTCAGATCTAAGATTAACAATCTCCAAGTCTTTCTTGTTGATCTCCTAATTTGCAAGTAATAGTTGATTTTCCATGTCCACTTGATTGACTGTCATTGTTTGCACATCATGTGTTCTTTCATCAAGTCTGGTAGTCAGCATTCTCTTGTATTCTTCTACCATAGCCTTGTCATCTTTGACTTTATTTTTCTATTCAACAACTTCACACATTCTTATTGATTGGGCTTCTTGTTCCTTTTTCAAATTTTTGACTTCTTCACATAGTGCACTGTTCTTTTCCAGTAGATCAGCTATTGCTGCATCGCTCTTAGTAGAATCTCCATTCTGAAATAGATTTGTGGTGTCCTCTTCCTAATAATGAGTGTCATTCATTTGTTTGGCCAAATCTTTCCTTGCATTCAAGGACTTCCTTAACTCTTATTTTGCAGTCTCAAACTGTTGGAGTGCTAGCTGAATATCAATCTTTTGATTCTCAATGAATTTACTCATCTTGTAGATCTCCATTTCAAGATCTTAATTCTCAAGATGATTATAACCTTTTAGATAACTTTAGCTCTGATACCAATTGTTGGAAATACAATAATGGGAAAGCAAGATACTGAGAGCGGGGGGGGTGAATCAGATCTTCAAAATTAAACACTTAAAACAAGTTGATCCACATTCATATATAAATGAATCTAATGTAATCTCAGATAGCATCCACACCATGAAACAAATAACACATTACACAATAATTTGGTA
>MU227979.1:732485-758258 GCA_018584345.1 Thuja plicata | reverse complement strand
CAACAACAATTTGCAAGAACAGAAAATGGACTTCTTATTATCTCCACAAATGCGGAATTACAAACTTTCAGAATTACAATATGCAAAGCCACATGGGCATTCCCCTTACAATATTCTATAGGACAAAACCTCGAATTATTACCCAGATCTACCCAGAACTGTCCCGAACTACCTAAGATAACACTACGGGCCTTCTTTATATAGGAAATTTCCACCGCCCAAGAAGGTTCTATAAATTTATCCCTTAGGGCTGAACAAACTTAGAATTATTTTATTTTTCATTTTAGTACATCAAAGTCGGCTCAAAATAACTTTTGAAACCCGAAATTTTTTTGAAGGAAAATTATTTTATGCTATTTCAAGTGGCCCAACATCCGGAGACCATAAGTCATCACCAGTTGACCCAATTGACTATTATAACCCCATTTCAGAAATTCCACGAAGCTCTCTACAACACTTGAACTAAGAAAGATTCATTCAACCCAAGTTTCGACCTCATCCGGGGCCTCTAAAGCCTTCAAAACTGAGCTCAAAGTTTCTGTACCCTATTTTCAATACCAAAAATTTTCAATATCTTCAAAACTAGACCTGATCTAGCCATGAAACTTTACTGGCAAGCTGATATGACTGAGATGAACCTCCACATGCAAAATTAGAACATTCCAAGATCGTATGACCAACTTCCTAAAAATAGCAAGTTTCCATAAATAGCAGCTCTGCACAAGGTAGCCCTTATTGAAAAGAAAATAGAAATATTTTCGGGTGATGCAAGATTGCCCTTACACCCAGGATGCTCTTGCATCAGGGATCCTAATGAATTATCTTTTGAACAAATAGGGACTCTTCAAGAATTACTTAAGAGGAAGAAGAGACAGGAAGAGATGAAGATAGAACAAAAGAAAAAGTAGGTGTTGCATGACATTAAAGACAGATTTGCAAAGGCTTTTGACTTAGAGGATGAAATGTCTCAAGCTCTAATCATTGATCAGCTAGTCAACATTGTACAGAAGGTAACTGATGAGGACATAAACAGTAATGAAAAGCTTCTACAATGGTCCAAGAGAATATTTGAGAGCAAAGTTCTAGAGAAAATCTCAGAAGAGATTGCCACAAAATAGGTTGAACTTTCTATTCTTGTAGAAACTTTACAGAAATTTACAACCAATGTTTATTCTTTGTACAAAAAATTATGTGATGTTGAATTTTTCACAAAGGATAATCTTCATCTTGTTGAGAAGCTACAGTTAGATTTAAGATCAACTAGCACTACTTTGGGTAAAGATACTACTTCTAGTTCTTTACATCTTACTAAGTTGATAAATGCACAACGGAGAATAGCCGAACTTATGGGTGATGGTCGAATAAGGGCTGAATTGATAACTATTAAGACAAGCCTATTGCCTCACTTGGAGGTAATACATAAGGAAATTTCAATTGCAAAGGAGTTATCACAGAGCAATGCAAATCTATCGATTGCAGAAATTTTAGTGAGTCTAGCTACCGAGCTAGAAATAAAATTGGAAGTTATGAAGATTGCTAAGGAAAGCTGGGATACTACATTTGAATCCACCCTGCAACTTCATAAATAATTTTTGGATAAGTACAACTTAACCCCACCAGCAATCAGTGACAAAAACAAGGGGGAAGTTGGTAAGGAAGTATGAAAGGATATAGTATGATACATCAGTACAATACAGGTACACTTGTATATAATTTTTGAAGGCATGTAAACTTTTTGTATGAATTATTCTGAGTATATTCCTAGGGGCAGTACTTAGTGTACTTAGGCAATATTTTGATGAAATGAATGGAAGTAATGATAAGTGCTTTTGCCACTAATATCAAAGGGGGAGATTGTTAATCTCTAAGTTTTGTTGATGATTAGTGACCAACACGTAGTCATTCAATTAGGCAGTTTTAGTTGGCTATCACTATGGCCGAGCTAAAACTATACAAGGTCGAGCAACATTGCCAAGCAATTTTTAGTTTTCCTAGTTACAATGTCAAGCTAAGTAGAACTCAGAGATGTTAAGTGTCGAGTGATAGAGAAGTCAAGTGCCAAGCAAAATAGTTTTTGTATACATGTTTGGAATGATACAAACTTCAAGGATAAGTGATCTGGCTGACTTGTATAAGCTTTTTGGGCTGACTTATGTATGCATTTAATATTCTTCTATGGAGTTAGTTATGCATTTAATTTTTTTATCCTATGCATGACCTATTGTAAACATTAATTGTTATACCATCAAGGTATGGGTATCAGATCTTGATCATTGATCTAGATCTCACTATCAAATTTGAATAGGTATAATTAGATTACTTCTAAACCCTATTTTGAATGTGTAAGGAGAGAGCAGACGAATTGTCTAGTGACTGCATTTTATAGTGAAATGCATAAAGGGTTATTTTGTTAAGAAACAGAGATCAAGCAGAGTGTAAACACAGTGAACAACAAAGTAAAGTTATAACATATTATGAGATCATAGAAGGTATTGAAAAGAGGAGATCCATCATCAGCATCAGAGTGCACAATGAAGGATCAATACTTGAGACATTCTAATCATTGTATCAGGTGAAAATATCTTAATAGAGTGGTTCTAGCATACCTTTCTTAATCTCCTAATAGAGTGCTTACTTCATTGTAAGTTAAAATCCTTTCACAGGGTAGATTGTAATGATCTTAAGCTCTTAACCGGGTAGACCTTTAACATGGTAGATTACATTTTGTAATCAACATTTGTAACCTTAACAGGTACACTTTATTACTGCAGTAGTGGAGAATTTTGTGGGTGTCATCCTCACCCCAGTTTTACCTATTTGGGTTTCTAGGTTACCAAGTTATTGTGTTATGTGTTATTTATTTTATTGTGTGGATGCTATCTAAGATTACATTATATTCATATATTTATGAATGTGGATCAGTTTGTTTTAAGTGTTTAATTTTGAAGATCTAATTCACCCCCCCCTCAGTATCATGCTTTCCCATTATTGTATTTCCAACAATAATGACTTATTATATTTATTACTTTAACTTTGTCCAATCTCAAAGCCCAAACCAGTCACATCTTTAGATCTTCTTTGTCTGCTCAACATATCTTCCAAGGTGGTGTTTTTATACTTTTTGGGTTTCTTTCTATACTCCATAACTTCTCCCTCTAGTCTTTTGCATTCTTCATTTTTTGAAATCATATTAGACTTTATTCCATCCAAAATTATCCTTTGTTCTTCAAGATGCACTTTCAAATCAAAAACAAGTTACTCCAAGGATTTGGTTTTATTTTTCAAAATCTCTATCTTTCAAGGCTTGTTCTTCTTGAATACACAAGTCACTCTTCAACCTTTTAATCTTCCTGGGTGCACACAATAACTCACATTCAAGATCAATTTCTACCAACTCTATATCACTGTCTATTTCACTAACAGAGTCTTGATTTTCATTAGTGGTTTCAATAGCCATAAATAAAACTTTACCTTCCTCACAAACATAACTATAAGAGTCACTATCAGAAATATCAGCAATCAAACTCTTTTTCTTTTTAAATGTAAACATCCTTCTATTATTAAAATTCTTTTTTCCTTGCTTGTATTTGGTGTCATCATCTTCATTAGAATCACCAAAAGTATATTTTGAAGAAAAGTGTCCTATTTTTTCCATAATTAAAGCATTTGAAGGGAATTTCACCTTTATATTTACCTGAGGCCTTTCTTAGTCTTCTTGAAACTTGAAATTTTAAAACTTCAAGAACTTTAGAATCTTATGATGTTTCTTTAGGCTTGTTTTCAACCTTGAATGTTTCTTCCTTGCTTGAGGATTCTTATTTACCTAAATTTATCATCTCATGTGCCACAAGTGCACCATGAATATCATCTATAGTATATTTGTTAATGTCTTTAGCTTCTCCTATTGCTAATATCTTTGAATCAAAATTTTTTTGTAAGGATCTTAACACTTTCTTGGCAACATCCTTATCACTAATTTATTCTCCAAGTACACGTATTCCATTTATTGTTTGATCTACTTTGAGTAGACACTCTTCAATTTTGTCATATTCACCCATTTTTAAACCTTCAAGTCTTGCCTTTAGGTTTTGGGTTTTTTCTTCTTTAACTCTATCATTCCCATGATAAATGTTCTTCAATTTATCCCACACTTCTTATGAGGATTTAGAATGCATTAGGTTTACAAAAACATCTTTAGACAAACTATTAAAAATTACAAAATTTTCTTTCATACAGATTTCATAGTCCTTCTTAGCATCTACAACTGTAGGTAGTGTATTGGGTACAATATATCCATTAAAATAGAGGATCATACATAAACACTTATAGATAACACATATATTTGCATCATGATCTTCCAGAACTCATAATTAGTATAATAAAACATAGGTACTTTTGATGAAATGTCTTGAGCCATTATGAATAAGTATTCCACTATCCAAGATCTACCTAAGGTTGTGCAACCAAGTACTAGGTACCTTTTTCTGATACCACTTGTTGGAATACTAAAGCCATTGAGAGGGGGGTGAATCAGTGGAACAATTTAATCAGAAATTTTTTCAAGAAATCAGTCTTAAAGATTTGTGCAGCAATAACAAGACTAAAAAATGAATGAGAAACACAATTAGATAACTTAGAAGAGGAATCCTATTCCATTTTGGGTTTTTATGATGTGAACCATATTTTGATACATTATGGTTTTAAATTTGAGTCATTACTTCAGACACTTTCATAGGATCTGAAATTCCAATAATACATACAATATACACTTATAGTGTTATACTCTCTATATATATTCATATAGTATTATAATCTCTTGCTTCAACATTATATTATAAGAGACAATGGTGATATATACTACTTTTGATAATGACTAAAGATCTGTTGGTATATGATAATCTCTTCAATACTATTTGCAATTGTTGAAAAGCTTAACTTCATGACAGAATGAGGTTTTATCATCTATCATGTTTATCATTTGGTACATTATAATTAATATCATATTTTTAGGATGCCTTTATTAAACTACTAATGAGATGATCTACTTATAGTTGCTCTCTATGATGTTTATTTTAGATGTCAATCTCATATGTTGATATTTATATAAGAACTCATGAAAAATTTTAGTTGGTGTTCATGGATGAGCCCTAATATAGAACTTTATTTTGGTAAAGTAGGGCTATGTATATTCACATACATACATACATACATACATACATACATACATACATACATACATACATACATACATACATACATACATACATACATATATATATATATATATATATATATATATATATATATATATATATATATATATATATATCTGTGTGTGTGTGTGTGAGAATGAATTTAGAATAACTGAGAGGAGAGGGGTGAATTAGTTATCCTCAGGTCTAGATGTACCAAAAAAAACTTTTTGTATTTCAGATCTACTCAGCAGCAGTAGCATAAGTCAACAACTTTAATCATGCAGTTTACTGTCTATTGAAATTAGCTTGTAGAAACATACCAGTAAAACAAACCATAAGAATTCACACAAGTTGACACAAGTATTTAACATGGAAACCCAATATGGGAAAAACCACCAGTAACATGCTACCAAGTTTTCACTCTTCTGAAGTGAGCTCTGTGATGACCCAACCCTGTTAAAGGTTACAATAATACACTGCTAGGTGTGACCTAGTTAAAGGATTTAAACACCCTGTCAGAAGTGGCCTTGTTAGAGGACTTGGAACATTCCACCTGAATACCACCTTGTTAGAGGATTTATACAAATGATTGTTAGGTCAACCTTGTTAAAGGATTTTAACTGATACAATGGTTAGAAAGTAATAAGTAGTTGTGATCTGATACATACAACTTATTTTGCAAATTGAGATCCAATTACAACTCTTATGTTAACTTACTAGATAGCCTACATTGTCATTTCAACCTTTTGATATGCTTGGAAATCCATCAAGCAATCACACATGCAACTCTCTGCTTCTGTATTCAGCCTTCTCTGCTAGATCATGCCAAACAATAAATCAACTATGCAACCCTTTTGCATACACATGCACTTCACATTCAGCAACACACTTCAACATCCTGAATGAATAACCCCTTGAGGTTATCATATACCTCTCTGTCTAGGTTAGATAAATCTTTTGCTGCTTAAAAAAGATCATAGATCTTAGGTTAGGTCAGATCCAATGGATCATTCCATCTTTGCATTACATTTACTTCTCCAAAGTAGTCTCTAATTAAATCTTGAAACCATGCATTAATTATGGTTACCCATACATTAAATGACATGGATCAATCTTTAATTACATTACATATCCCAATAAAATTAACTAAGTCAGCCAAAGATCTCAAATCTCATCATTAATCCAATTACTGTAAGTCGGCCAACATCACTATTTTCACTCAGCAATTTCACTGGTGCTCGGCATTGAACAACTTTTCTCATCACAAACAACTTTTCTCAGAACAAGAAAATTTGCTCAGCACAAGCAACTTTTCTCAGCACAAGCCAAAATTTTCTCAACACAGAACAACCATAAAAAATTGTCTTTGAAAGATAAACAACTAATTACTTTGGTAGAGTACCAACTGAGCAAGTACCCTTTTATTTTCCTTAACTCAACCATTCACTTGGTCTTCTTGTTAAATCTTCTTCATCAAAAATAGATATGGTATTCAAATAGATAACAATAGTCTCACTAGTTAAGGTTTGACATCAATTACAAAATAACAATTGCTTGCATTGTCACTTTCCAACAATCTCCCTCTTTTGCATTGATGGAAACATAAAATATTAAAACAATGATTTAACAAGCATAGTTACCAACCAATCCAAAAAAAAAAATCACTTGTGTTCCTTGATATGAACGAATCTTCATTAATGTCTTTAACTTCATTCTGATTCTTACCTGTAAAACATTTCTCTCTCTCTATGTCTGTAATCACATTGTAATCATCTATGTCTAATCATCTGTAGACTCCCTTTGAGTAGATAATCACTTCAATGTTTTAAGTAGTAACTTTTTCCTCTATATAGGTAATATGTCTTTCCCTCTTTTCTTCATGTAATCTCTCCCTCTTTATAGGTAATCTCTCCCTCTAGGCAATCTAATCTCTTCCTCTAGGCAATCTCTCCCTCTTTGACAACAATGCCAAAGATGTCGATATCTTTATCATGTAGATCTTCAGTATCATGTTGATCTTGTCATCTTGATTATGACTGATTTTCTTTTCTATCCTTGACCAACTTCACAACTTTAGCCAGCAACCTAAAGTGTGACTAACTATGCATCAATGTGTCAAATATTCTGAATGTAATATTTGATGCAACAGTACCATATAGAACTTAATTAGCCTCAGTTAGGGGAATCACCCCCAATTTACCTCGTAGATACTCATAAGCATCCTTGGGTAGTGCTTTTGTGAATATGTATGCTAATTATTCTTTAGTGTTCACATAATCCAATCTTACTTCTTTATTCTAAACTAGCTCCCTCAAGTAATGATACTTGATCGCTATATGCTTTATCTTTGAGTGCATAATAGGATTTTTAGAAATATTAATAGCACTTGTGTTATCACAATATATGACAACTGGATTAGTGATTTCCTCCTTCATACCTTTTAGTAGTATCTTCAACCACACAATGTTAGAACAGTTGACTGTTGTTGCCACATACTCAACTTCAACTATAGATTGTGAGGTGTAGTTCTATTTCTTGCTTGTCCATGAGATCAATCTTTTTCCTATAAGAAATGCTCCACCAGTAGTGCTTTTCCTTTCATCAACATTTCCATCCCAATCAGAGTTAGTGTAAACTTTGAGTTCAAACTTGTCATTCCTTTTGTAGTATAGACCATAGTCATTAGTTCCTTTCAAATATCTTAGAATCCTTTTTACTGCCATCATGTGAGTTTCCTTGGGGTTAGAAGAAAACCTTGCAACAATTCTGACAGCTAGGGCAATATCAGGTCTACTATGTACAACATACTGTAGTTTTCCAATCATTGATCTGTAGAGTGTGTTCACTTCTTTTGTGTCATCATCTTTTGTCATCTTTTGTCCAGTAGCCATGGGTGTACTTACTAGTTTGGACTCTTCCATTCCAAAAGTTTTCAATATCTCTTTGATATATTTAGATTGAGTGATATAGATATCATTCTTCATTTGATAAATTTGTAAGCCAACAAAGAATTTTATTTCACCAAACATAGACATCTCAAACTCAGTTTGCATCTCTATTGCAAATTTTTGCATAACACATCTTGTCCACTAAATATGATGTCATCTACAAAAATTTTAGCTAATAATGTACCTTTTTTTTGCTTTGTCTTTAAGTACAGGTTGTTGTTGTCATTGGTTCTTGCAAATCCAATCTTGATCAGATAATTGTGAAATCTCTCATACCATGCTCTTGGTACTTGCTTCAGTCCATATAATGCTTTGTGCAATCTGTAAACCATATCCCTTTTGTTTGGGTCAACAAAACCATCAGTTTTCTCAATATACACTTCTTCTTCCAAGATACCATTGAGAAATGCAGATTTCACATCCATTTGATAAAATTTCAATCATTTATAGGCTGCATATGCAAGGAAGGTTCTAACACCTTCCAATCTTGCAACTGGGGTGATATTTTCACCATAGTCAATTCCTTCCTCCTGTGCATAACCCTTGCATACCAGTCTAGCTTTTTTTCTTGTCACATCTCCATGTTCATTTAGTTTGTTCCTAAATACCCATTTTGTGCCAATTACATTTTTATCCTTCAGCCTAGGTACAAGTGTCCAAGTTTTATTCTTCTCAATTTGTTCAATTTCCTCATTCATTGCTTGTATCCAATCTTCATTTTCTAAAGCATCTTTCACTATTTTGAGCTCAAATTCACATAATAGACATGTGCCATTTTTCAACTTACTTTGTGTCATAATAGAAGAATCCTTTGATCCAATGATTTGATCAGAATTGTAGTTTCTTCTCACATATTTTGCTAGAGTAGGCTCAGTCCTTACTGTAGGATTTTCATCTATATTCAATCCTGGTTGATTCTGTGACTCGACACCTCCATCAGATAGCTTTCCATTCACTTCTAGTTGCTTAGAAACTCCACTCTGTGACTCGACAGGTGCATGTTGTTGCTCAGAAGTAGTCTTAGGTAGTGAATTAGAATCTTCCTCATCCAGATATATGAATGATCTGTAGCTTTTAGGCTCTTGTGTACTTTTAGCTTCATTTCTTTCTGCAAACTCATCAATTCTTACATTTGCACTTTCAACAATTTTGTTAGTATTAGAATTCAAACATTTGTATGCTTTGCTTTTTGTTGAATAACCAAGGATTATACCTTATTCAACTTTCGCATCAAGTTTTCAATTTTTGTTGTCCTTCAGTATAAAATATTTTCTTCCAAATACTTTAAAGTACTTCACACTAGGTGCATAACCATACCAAAGTTCATAAGGTGTAGCATTTGTACCTTTCTTGTCTTGAACTCTATTCAGTGTATAGACTGCAATACTTACAGCTTCTTTCCAACATTTCTGTGCAACATTTTTCTACATCATTAATGTTCTTGCACAGTCCATGATAGATATGTTCCTTCATTCAACAATACTATTTTGTGGAGGTGTCCTGGGTGCGGACATCTGTCCCTTTATGCCTCAGTCATTGCAAAACCTGTTAAACTCATTAGAAATAAACTCTCCACCTCTGTTAGATCTTAAGCATTTCAAACTTTTGTCTATTTCCTTTTCAACTTTAGCTAAGTATCATTTAAATAACTGGAATGCATTAGATTATTCCTTGAGAAACATTACAGTCATCATCCTTGAATAATTATCAACAAAATAGAATAAAGTATCTAGCACCACAATAGCTTCTTTCTCCAATGGGACCATAGAGATCAGTATGTACTAATTCCAAAATTTCCTCTGATATATGTGTTTTACTCTTGAAACTAGACTTAGTCATCTTTCCTAGTTGACATTGTTTACACATAGCATTCTCAAGTTTCTTTAACTTAGGTAGGCCTCTAACCTTTTTCAATTTACTTATTCTTACCAAGTTATCAAAGTTGACATGACACAACCTCTTATTCCATAACCAAACATCATCGTACTGTGCAAACAAACATGTTTCTTCAGATAAATCCAAATAAAATAAGTTACCTTTAGTTTGATCACCACTTCCAACTAATTCTCCAGTAGAATCATAGATCTTTGCTTTTCTATGATGGAATTCAACTTTGTAACTAGAAGTGTTCAGCTGTGCAACACTCAACAAATTATATTTAAGATCATCAACCCAATACACATTATCACATCTGATTTTTTCAGTCAGGTTAATCAATCCTTTACCTTTGATAAGACATGGTGCATCATTACCAAATTTTACATATCCTCCTTTGCATTGGTTTAGGGTTTCAAACTTATCTTTGTCACTAGTCATATGATGGGAACAACCACTATCAATGATCCATTGATCACTTTTACTCATATAAGAGATTAGTGCTATTTTCTCATCATCATCAGAATCTTCTTTCATTGCAACATAAACAACTTCTATATCATTGTCATTAGAATTATCAGTCTCATTGTCAGAAGTTTCTTCAGTAATATAACAAGATTTCTTACCTTTGTCTTTGTAGTCCTTATATCTCCTGAAGTCTCGGTCATCCTTTCTGTCTCTATATTATTTGTATTTGTTGTCCTTTCTTTCATCTTTTTCATTCTAATCAGGACATCTAGCAGCTATATGACCAACTTTATTGCATGAAAAACAAATAATAGGCAATTTACCTCTGTATTTTCCTTTTCCTCTAGATAGTCTTTTTTCCATAAGTGCTTCAAGTTCTTCAAGATCATCATCAGAAGTGTCACTGTCACTGTTCACATGTTTCTTTCCTTTCTTAGATTTATTGAGAACCAGTTGTGATCTAAAAGTAGAATCAATCCCTTGTGGATTATAGTTATCATAATTTGACATTTCAAATGCAGTGAGTCTGCCTATCAAATTTTCCAAATTTAGATTATTGTTAGGAGTACATCTCAATTATTGAATTGCAAAAACTCTAATAGCATATACAGGAAGTAAAGTTCTCAGTACCTTGCTCATAATATTATTCTCATCAGTTGTTCTATTAGCTCCTCTAATGGCATTTACAACGTCTTTTACTCTACCATAATACTGATTAACATTTTAACCTTCTTGCATTTTCATCTCATCAAACTTACCTCTTAGACTTTCTGATTTAGCTCTCAACACATTTGTGTCTCCACCATAGATAGTTGCAAGTTTGTCCCACATCTGCTTTGTATTTGTGCAGATCTTTATATCATCAAACTTTGAATAGCTCAATGAGGAGGAAATCTCCAACATTGCTTAATTGTGCTCTTTCTTTTCTCTTATTTGTGCAGCTGTGAGAGGAGTAGTAGGTGATATATAGTAATTTTTAATAAGTCACTTAGCATCATCTCCAATACCAGCCAAATGTAGTTTCATTAAACTCTGCCATGCAGGGAAGTTATCTTTGTTTAGCTTAGGAACCTCCTTCTTATACATCTTGATCTTTTCACTCCAAGTACCTTCAAACTATTTTTAGGAGACCAAAGCTCTGATACCAATTGTTAGAATGAATTTATAATAACTAAGAGGGGAGGGGTGAATCTGTTATCCTCAGTTCTAGATGTACCAAATAAAACTTTCTATATTTCAGATCTACTTGGCAGTAGTAGCATAAGTCAACAACTTTAATCATGCAGTTTACTGTCTATTGAAATTAGTTTGTAGAAACATAATAGTAAAACAAACCATAAACATTCACACAAGTTGACACAAGTATTTAACATGGAAACCCAATATGGGAAAAACCACCAGTAACAAGCTACCAAGTTTTCACTCTTCTGAAGTGAACTCTGTGAGGAGCCAACCCTGTTAAAGGTTACAATAACACACTGCTAGGTGTGACCTAGTTAAAGGATTTAATCACCCTATCAAGAGTGGCCTTGTTAGAGGACTTAGAACATTCCACTTGAATGTCACCTTGTTAGAGGATTTATCCAAATGACTGTTAGGTCAACCTTGTTAATGGATTTTAACTGATACAATGGTTAGAAAGTAATTAGCAGTTGTGATCTGATACATACAACTTACTTTGCAAATTTAGATCCAATTACAGCTCTGATGTTAACTTATTGGATAGCCTGCATTGTCATTTCAACCTTCTGATCTACTTGGAAATCCATTAAACAATCACACATGCAACTGTCTGCTTCTGTATTCAGCCTTCTCTGCTAGATCATGCCAAACCATAAATCAACTATTCAAACCTTTTGCATACACATGTACTTCACATTCAGCAGCACACTTCAGCATCCTGAATGAATAACCCCTTGAGGTTATCATATACCACTCTATCAAGGTCCGATAAATCTTTTGCCGCTTAAACAAGATCATAGATCTTAGGTTAGGTCAAATCCAATGGATCATTCCATATTTGGATTACATTTACTTCTCCAAAGTAGCCTCTAATTAAATCTTGAAACCATGTATTAATTATATTTACCCATACATTAAATGATTTGGATCAATCTATAATTAACATTACATATCCCAATAAAATTAACTAAGTCAGCCAAAGATCTCAAATCTCATCATTAATCAAATTACTGTAAGTCGGCCAACATCACTATTTTCACTTGACAATTTCACTAGTGCTCGGCATTAAACAACTTTTCTACTCACAAACAACTTTTCTCGGCACAAGCAACTTTTCTCAGCATAGGCAACTTTGCTCAGCACAAGCCAAACTTTGCTCGGCATAGAACAGCCAGAAAAAACTGTCTTTGAAAGATAAACAACTAATTACTTTGCCAGAGTGCCAACTAATCAAGTACCCTTTTATTTTCCTTAACTCAACCATTCACTTGGTCTTCTTGTTCAATCTTCTTCATCAATAATAGATATGGTACTCAAATAGATAACAATAGTCTCACCAGTTAAGGTTTGACAGCAATGACAAAATAACAATTGCTTGCATTGTCACTTTCCAATATATATATATATATATATATATACCTTCTGATACATACAACTATGCTAGGCTAGCCTAGCAGAATTTTAATCTAGTTTCAAAGATACCCAAATTAATATGGTCTTGGTTAGATGCCTAGTTAGCATTATTTAATCACTACAGTCATGCTATGTAAAAATAGTTTGATTTAAATTTTTATGGGATTCTCTTCAGTCCTCCTTGATTAATGAGATGGGTTTACAACTATCAAAAATTTACATATAGATTGAAATAACTGATGAAAAAAGGAAGAGTTTTGGTTTGAGGTTTAAAACTTATATGGGAGATTCCGCTCTGAGAATGTGTTAATATTACAATTTTTTGAAACAAATAGTTTTTCAAGTTTTTATCTTTGTCTTTGTTTCTGTAAGATATTTCCAATGTTTGTAGATGTTATGGGATATTTTGAATTCTTCAAAGAAGATATATATATATATTTGTATATACACACACACACACATATGTGTGTGTGTGTGCCTATATATATTCTCAGACATCTATGGACTAAGAAATGGAGGTATGCCAGTTCTTTGGCCTAGGAAAACTAGGTCGTATATTCATACCGTATATTAACGTAGTGCAGTTACTCTAAGCTTAGTTTTAATTTTAATCCTAAAATATTGATCTCTAATGTATTTATATAAATTTTCTTACTCACAGAAATATAAAAAGAGTGTCACGACATAAAGATAATTTTATTTATCTCCACAACTAACGAGTAAGGAAGATGGGAAGGTTTTTCAAAAAAAAAATGAGATGTTTGCAGGAGCATGGAATATAGGAGGAAGGCTAGAGCATACTCCCAATTGGCTGAGCAACAAGAATAAAATGATCTATCACCCCCATGTAATAAATTAGGAAATAATGAAGATTATATAATGTGCTACTCCTAACATCTATAAAGGGACGGGGATCTTGTAATAATAAATATGTAACTAAAATATTTAATAAGCGATGAACCATAATTGATTGAATATTTTACGATGTTAAGTTGATCACCAAAATATAGAAAGATAATGCAAGACATTAAATCAGTTAATGGATTGTATTGTCATTGATGTCAACTTGATATAATCTGATTGGTTATATACAAAGTGTTAAAGAATTCAAATAATTAGAGAGATAAAGATTATTCTTTTAGTAACGCATAACAGATCAACATTCACTAAGTGACACAAACACTAACGGGAAGTGCACCCCAATGGACATAGAAACCTAAAAGTAAAAGTCATAGTGTTGCTCAAGAAAGAAACCTAACAAGCATTACCAACAAGTAGAATCAAAAGCATTATTGATGAGAAGAACTTCACAGTGATGCCCGACGAACAGACAACCCTGACGGAGATACCTGAGGAGAATTGAAGTGTTGATCGACAGTATCAAAGACTTAAACACTAAAAAGAACTGAAGTTCATAAATGACAAAATACTTAGATGGAAAGAGCTAAAGATACACTTTACTAGTTATTAACATTGTTCTCATCAACAAGTTAAAGCCAGAGATAAGTAAAATATTTAAAGCTAATTTATCTAGTTGTCAATGAGAAATCTAAGGGATAAAACTTAAGTAAATCTTTAAAGAAAGATTGGCTAAGATTGTGGATCACGCCAGGAATGAGAAAATAAAGAAGTGAGAAATGGTGATATCATGTCTATAAAGAGACAATCTAATTCATTATGAATTAGGGGAGTGACTAGAGAAAGAGGATTCTCGAGAGAAACTGATGAAGAACAACTTCATACAGTCCTGATCAATCAAGTTGAGGAAAGAGCTAAATAATTCTACAGGCACTAAGAAACAAAGAATCACAGCATCACTGAGAAGAAAGAAGTGGAGAAAAGGTATTGAAAAGATACATTGATCGGAAAGGTATAATGAGCTTACAATAGATCTGAGAATCTGCAAGTCTAAGTCGTATGTGTGAATAGATCATTTACTATTTCATTTTAACCATTGATTTAGAAAGTCTCTTTACCGAGCAAGACTTAGAAATCCTTTCTATATTGAGATACATCCCAATGAGTATCAAAAATTTTGATCGTGAAGATAGCATGAGATGCTAGATACCATTTGACAAACTACACTGGGTTTGGTCAAAGAAGGTAGCATAGAGATGCGAGATATCAAGTGACAAACTATTCTATTTAAATCCTCTAACAAGGTCACACCTAACAGTGTGTTTGTAACCTTTAACAGGGTTGACTCTTCACCGAGCTCACTTTAGAAGAGTAAAAATTTTGGGTCATGAGTCCCAAGTTGTTTTTCCCTTAACAGGGTTTTCATGTTAAAATCTATATGTCAATGTGTTTATGAGTCATTACTTTAGTGTTTTGCATTACACATAACTAATTTTGGATTGATCAATATACACTAACCAATTTAATAATTTTTGGTAAATGAAAGACTACTAATCGGTAAACAATAAGAATAAGGTTTAATAGTGAACTCTGAGCAATAGTTATTTGCTATGATTATTTGAAGGCTTTCATCATGTAGGACTGAAGATAACTAGAGGCTTAATATTGTGGTACTAAGTTTTTGGGTCTATTTATTGGAATATATTTGAGGCCACTGATTCACCCCCCCTCTTAGTTATTCTAACAATTGGTATCAGAGCTTGTGTGCTTAGTGTTGGTTGTATTTCTAGTTTTGGAGCTTTCCAATTTGTTTTTGAAGTTCTCAGTCATATCCTTGCCTAAAAGTTGAAAATCAATCATTGTATGTGTTAATTTTGGCCTTCTCAATCAACCACACACTTCAACATAGTCCTTCTTCACGAAGAACAAACAAGACTAAATACGAGTTATTCATCCTGCCTGCTTGTGTGATTCGACCTGTTGCCTTCTATCTAGATGGGGTTTTTTAAAATTTGCTCTCAGGACGAGAGTCTCACAACCATGGACCAATCTAAGAACGAAGGATTTGACATGATAAATGCAATGCAATATTATTCTAGGAATTGAAATATGAGAGATCATCTAAACATGAATGCTAAATTCCATTAATCTAGAAATTGAAAGCTATCTATTTTCAATATGCAATTACTCTATATGATATTAAGAAAATGAGACAACAATTCAGTATTCTAACAATGCAATTTTGAGTAAAGTTTTCTGGGGGTTTGAATGAAGAAAGAGAGTTCTTTTATAGACTCTGAGATGATCAGAATAGAAACTTTCCTATTTTGAAATAAAACAAGTAGAAAAGCCAGTTAAAAACAGAAAGTTTTATTGAAAAGAATTCAATAAATTGTTTTCTTCCTTCTTTAACTATTTTATCTCTTTGATTTAATATTGTTTTATTTGAATTTAATTGTTTTATTTCTCTTTAAAGTACAATAAATTCAAAGTCTCCATTTCTAAATAGAAATAATATTTTTGAGAGAATATCCAATTAATTAAATAAATATGACCTCATAATTACTTTTTCTCAATTATCTGAATAATTAAATTCAATTATTGAAAATGCGGATATTTATTTAATAATTAAATATTATTTAATTCCTTTTCATGTGTCAGCTAAAGAGGGTGAATTTAATTTAATTAAAGTGCTAGGACTTTATTAATTAAATTAATTCGATCATAGGGTTTATTTAGCCAAATAGATTTTCAGGAATTAAATATGATGTATGATTAATACAGATTTAGGATTTTCTGCATTTGACACTCAGGTCGAGTAGAGTCAGTGAAAATTCAGAATTGCCTAGTACAATAGGACTTTGATGATTTAGAAGAATGACAAATGCAACAAAATTGGTTAGAGTTGCAAGATGCCAATTTTGGGGTGTTACAATCATATCGTTGCCTAAAAATTGAAAATCATGTCTAAGAGTTGTCGAAATCCCTCTCCAAATAATGATTTTCAAGCCAAAAATTAGAAAAGATGCAAAACCCTAAGCCCTAGGTCAAATTTTCATGCATATTTAAGAAAAAACCTAGTTTAGTAAAATCCTTTCTATTTTGTTGTTACTTTTTCAAAGAAACCTGATCACTTAAGTCATGTGCTTATTTTATATTTTTCACTTAATTTGTTTTGTCTCATTATGATTAAAGAATATTCCTTTTCCCTTCGAGACTTCACAATTTGATTTAAGTCAGGTTGTCTCTATAAAAAGTGAGTATGCTTTAAGTGCTTATGAGATTTCACGCAAGCCGTAGATGTAGATCTTGATCCTGTAGTTGGTGGATAAAATCTTTGAAAAAATAGAGTTAAATAATTTATTTGGTGACTTCAAGTCTACTCAGTCGTGCTATCTTGAAAGGTGATCAGAGTTACAAGTTGGGTTAAGAACTGTTTGAAGTTTCATGTAGACGTGTGATCACAAAGAGAAATGTGGGTTAAGTCGAAAGATATGAGATTTAGTGATAGCCATCGATCTAAAATGTAATCTTGCAGTGATCGTGAAGTCTCAATGAAAACTCATGAGTTAAGAAATGTAGCAGCGCCTTTGAGTTTACTCATTCGTGGTGTCTTGCAAAGAAACCAAGGTCAAGAAGGTAGTTACAATACTTTAGTAGTGTGATCTCTTTTAAAATCCACGGTTAAGTTAAAGATAAAGAGATATTGTGACTACGTGGCTAAATCATTCAAAAACTTGAGTTAGTCAGGAAGTCTCATAGAAAATCTAAGGTAAAGAATTTATTTCCCCGACATGGAGACTTCTTAAGTCATGAAGTCTTGAAGTAAACTGCAGCTGAGTGAAAATCAATAGAGATTACCCACGAGCCGTTAGATTAAAAACAAGATCTATGGTAGTCGAGATGTCTCAGATGAAAAAATAAATGTATAGAAAGTAAACGAGATTACATGCGGGCCTTTTGATTTAAAGATGATTTTGTGATAGTCGTGCAATCTCAAAAGAAACTCAAGGTAAAGGAAATATTAAAGTGACAAGGAGATTACACAGTCACGTAGTCTCTAAAAGAAGCCTGAGGTGTAAGATAAGTTATTAAAGCTTTAAGTCATGGAGTCTTGAAGAGAATGAGAGTTAAGTGATTTCACTCAGTAATTAAGAGGTAGCTATTGATCTAAAAGATGATCGTGTGGTGGTCGTTAAGTCTCAATAGATAACTGGAGTTAAGGATAACTCTCCATGACAATGAGATCACACAGTTACACAATCACACAAGGAAACTAGAGTGAGATCAAGGTAATACATGAGGTTTTCTCTGTGCTATGTTACATAGTTGACAACCAATAGGAATGAAGAAGTTATGATAGTGTGTTTTAAAATATTGCTAAGTTGTTCTAAAAGAGCCAATAGAATCAAATCTTGATGTCTTTTCGAATATAATAAGGTTTTTATAAGAAAAGTCATCATTTGAAATTGATCATCTGTTAGTTTGAAATGTCACGGCTAGGAGTAAGAATTTATTTCATAGTACATTGAAGTAAAGACAGAAAAGAGTGAATTGTGAATTCATGAAAGAGATTGGTGCATTAATAGGCACTACCATTATTATTTTCATCTTACCATTTTCCAAGAGTCCAGAGCTCAGAATTTGCATAGGTGATTAGAATTTTTAGTAAGAATAGAGTTATCAAGGCTTACTGAGTGAACAAAGAATTTTTTTAGTCAACATCCAGAGTGTGATTATCAGTGTTGAAGATTTGAAGTGATTCACAGTGGGAAGTGAGGGTTTTGAGAATATTTGTTTCAATATCGGTAAAGAAAGAAGTTGATTAGTGACAATTCACACCAGATAGTATGAGCAGAGTAGTAAGTGTTTCCTCCACCAGTAGGAAGAGCGGTGATGATGATGACCTCAAGGGGAAGAGAAACTATTCAAAAGAATTCATCCAACTTCTCTTGGGATCCAATCAGGGAAAAAAGGTAAAAGATGAATACATAGGATATAATTATGCATATATTAGAGATGCTAAAAAAAAATACTATTATGGTTATCATTTATTCAATTATTTCCATAAAAATACAGATGGCCCTATGCCCATATCAAACCCCTAGACCAGTGGATTAGCCAAGTTAGTTGTCCCTGATGTATTCATTGATGTGGACTTGATCTTAGAGTTGGATAGTAGGTATGACACTATCTCAAAGACCATCAAGAAATATGATGTCACTATTTTAGTGACCTTGGATCGAGCTTCATTCATGAAAGCTTTTGATATTTATAACCCTTGTTCCAAAGAGATAAACTTGAAATCCCTAGCTGCTAAATATACCAGAGAGGTGGGTATTTTTGCTAAGTTGATATAGGCTCATACACCAAAAGGAACTAGGAAATACATTGCACCTATCCCTAGTGATCCATCACCATATTTTTACAAAGACCTAGCTTTTTACATGAAATACATATCCTATACCCTATGCAGAGTCTAAGGTATAGACAGTGGAAGGGAAAGGGTATCATCAGAGATGTTGATGATAATTTTATAATTATAGAGCCCTTATGTAAGTATTGATTATGATTACATCCAATTTTTAATCAACAAGATGCATCA
This sequence comes from Thuja plicata, assembly GCA_018584345.1. Lineage (NCBI taxonomy): Eukaryota > Viridiplantae > Streptophyta > Pinopsida > Cupressales > Cupressaceae > Thuja > Thuja plicata. Next base: position 738,714 of record MU227979.1, on the reverse strand, counting down.
AGGATTTTTTGATATTCAGAACAAGATAGGAAGCCCTAAGTTCCTACAATACTCATTGCTTATGCATCTCATTATGTTCTACAGCTTCAACATTAAGGACCAATCAAATTTACAACTTATAATGTTTTATCATGGACAAATCAACCCTGTGCAGTTATGGTTAAGGGTGTGGAACTACACTTCTAGGGAGAATGAGTTTTGTGCATTTGAGAATTGGGTAGTATACCCATTATTGAGCAATCTAGGGGTAGATATGACCAGAGTTCCAGTGAAGGTGCTACAATTATTGAGACATTTTTAATTTGTAGACAAATGGAATGGAGATCATAACTGGGGTGACTTCTATTGTCACCAAAATTTTACACTAATCAGAGTATATGGTTGTTCACAACTACCACATATCTTACCTTATAGAGTGCCACCCAAAATTGTAATTATCGAGTTTCTTTGGCAACTTATGTTAACACATAGGGAGTATTTAGCTTCCCATAGGAAAGAAACCTTCACATAAAGGTAGTTTATTGCCTCAGATTTTATAATTGGAAAGAGGGCCTATGACCCTATCAATGGATGGTTGAGGCACTATAGGATTAATGTTGCCCTGTATAGATATATTGATACAAAGGGCTTTATAGAAAGTGCCAAGAAAATTTTAATACCTACCATTCCAATTACCAAAAGGCATCAGCCCTATGAGTAGGAAGATTTAATCAGAAACATCCTTGAGGAGGATTTAATTGTAGGAAGATTAACAAAGTATGATGATTTGATGGATTTGGAGCAAAAATTAAAGAGGAAAGGGATTCCATTTGGTGGATTTTTCCTAGGTATGCCCTATCTACAAAGATTAGAGAAGATGATTGAGTCACATAGCTTACTCAATAATCAAATTGAAGATCATATTGAAGATAAGGACATAGGTTCCAACAAGCAATCATCATCAGAATACAACAGTAGCCACTCTATCCATAGTCCACCACCCTAGGATCAACCACTTCATAATGAGGAAAATATTATTTATTTGATAGAAGTACATGAGGCTGAGGTGGATGTAGAGTCCACACAAAAGAAGAAAAGAGTAGAAGCATGGGAGCCCTCTATTGCAAAGACACAAAAGAAGAAAAAGGATAGAATTGGTGACCTATTCATAGGGACCAATGCTTATGATCATCAACTGAGAAAATTAATAAGAGAGGGAAAGAAAAAGAGGGATGACACTAATGATAATGTTGAGATTCCCCTCATTTTGTGCCAAGATGAAAGGGAACTACAAGAAGAGGAGTTCCTAAAAGATGATGAGTTCATCAAGACTAAGGATTTCAAGGACTTCCTTATATGGGCTAAGCAAGAGCAAGTTGGAGCCCAATTGAAATCACAAGGAGGAGAGGCCATTAGAAGTGAAGAATTACAAGCCCTCCAAGCATATGATCTAGAGTCTAAGAATATGACTCCTGATGAAGCCAGACAACTTGTAAAGTCCAGTGGTATGATCCTAGTAGAACCATGGGACTTGGCTTCATCCTTCATAATATATCAAATCAGAAGGCAACCTGATGTCAAGATTTCTATAGAGACACAAATATGAGAGATGATAAAAGGGTGTGGATATGATTCTAAATCTCAAACCCTTGCAATGTGGTCTTTGGCTCCTAAGAATCAAAAGCCATCACTAATTTATGTCCAAGAGAAGATGGAGGGAGACAAGATAATATGGTCTGTACAAAATACAAGAGACCTAGAGATTTCTTAGGTCCTAACCCATTTTTCTCACCTAAATGAGGCAAATGCAGTACATATGTCTACTAGATATCATAAATTATTTGATGAAACAAGCCTGATTACCAAGGATAGAGAACTAGGTCTGATGAAAATTAGTGCAATGGAAGATAATTGCAAACCTAACTAAAAAATTGCAAGAGATGCCTGAGGTTGCCCCTACTGCACCTAAAGAAGGAACAGATGTTGAGATCTATACTAAAGATACAAGGTATGCTGCAAGAGAAATAGAGCAGGGGATTAAAGAGCATAATGAAGTTATTTTGGGAGATTTAATGCAAATTTTGCAGCATAGGATAAATATATTAAAAGTTAAAGTGGATATAGTTTATGGTGGTTATGGAAAATTTCTTGGCCTATAGGTTGAAGTAAATAATTTTGTGTCAATTTTGAACCCCTACTATGCAACATGGTCAGTAAGGACTCGATTATTTGAGAGGTTAGCATCATTGCAACCATTGAGGTCAGATTTTCCAAAAATTGTGACTAAAGTTGGAGAACAGATAGAACAGATTGGGGTAACCTTGTCCTTTTTCAAAGGCAAGGAAAAACAAATTGAGGCCACAATTAAAATGTTTGGGCCTGACTACAATAAATTTGTGCAATCAATCAGGTTAGAGGATAATCAAATCAATCCATTAGGAGTATGGAGCACAAAATTTGACACTTTATTACCTTATAAAGAGGTATATATTTCTGACAATGGCGAATTGGATATGGAGAGACATAATAAGATCTTAGATGAGGCCTTTAAGGCTGAAACATATTTCAACAAATTTATAACAGATGTCAAGAGAATTATAGCTGCTAGGTGGGAAAGGTGGAAAACACAACTTGAAAATATTCGGAGCTTTGAGTGGCTAGCAAAGGTTGATGTCACAGCATGGGATGTCCTTACAAAGCCCAAGAAGAAGAATCATGTCACTGCTAACCTTGACATTATTGATGAAGAGTAGGACACCTAGCACCTGGTCTTTGAGCATAGGGAGGTTAGTCATGTTGAAGACTAGTGTAAATTAGTTTGTAATAGTGGTCACTAGTGTGAGACCTCACCTCGACCCATCACAGCTTTACTGCTTGATCACACTTTGATACTTTATGTTTTGATACATTGATACACTCTTTGATTATCTTGACAAAGACTCAAGATATTATGTTTATGATGATGATTATATTGTATGGATTTCATTTTGATATGGATTAGACCTAGAACATGTGGTTGATTTTGATTATATATGTTTAGATAAGTGAATTGATGAGAAGATCGGATCATGATTAGACTTGACTATTTCATGGATGTTATGTCATAGTGATTATGGAATTATTATGTTTTAAACATTTTTGTATGAAAATTGTAATTAGGAATTTAATTTTGCTTATTGATTAATGTTGCTAATTATAAATTGAAAATGTATATTGCATGTGATTTTATTATCTTGGACTACTAATGCTCGAGTTTAGTGTGTAAGAAAGAGAACCATGGAATTATGTAGAGAATCAGAGCTAAACACATGTGAATTGAGTAAGTCGAGGTTTAATCCAATAAGGGGTTGAAACCTCATTGTGATGTGATCTTTGTTGTAAACGTGATCTGAATGTGTGTTAATAGTTTAAATTCATGTTGTTGTTTGGGCATGTCATTATGAATGTGATGTGTAATTTTTGGTGTCACTTGACACTTGTATTGTCCATGTCGATGGTGACATGTCAAATTAGGGCTTGGGAAAGAATCAACAAACCTTTTAGGATGTTATATTAATCCCACTTGAATATAGATGTCTTGTAGGGATCACATCAAATTAGAACTCGGATTTGAACTTTAGGGGTACTTTGGAGGGGTCAAAAGTGACCCTAGAGTATATTTTTAGCCTAAATTAGTTAACCCTAAAGGGGTACCTTCAGTTGGGTGCTATTTTTTACCTATGAGAAAGCCTAGATCACCATTATGGCCCTCCAAAATTTCTACTTCTCAAAAGTGGCGAAAGTAAAAATGACCTCATGCATCTAACTTGTCCCACACTCCTTGCTAAACTCTTAATTAAGAGGGGAGACAAGAGGTAAGACAAAAGGACTAGAGGGCATGTCTCATTAATTTATAGGTCTTGAGTACACTTCTAGGGGTCTTTTTAGAGGGTTTGGAGAAACTTAGTGGGTGTTCACCTACTCTCTAATTTTAGAGACAATTAGGGTTGGAGGAAGGAAAAAAGAAAGGATAAGGGCTTCTAGTCAACTAGATTCTTGCCATTTTTTTGGACCAAGGTTGGTGGATTCTTCCCATGGAGAATTACTATTTCATTTTAGATTTGTATGTTATTGTTTTATAAATATGTAAATCTTGAATGATGCTCATATATGTAAATCTTGTATAGTTTTGGTGTATGTAGATTTTGTTGTTATGTGTTGGGTTGGGAATGCATTTGGATTTTATTTCATTTCTTGTTCTTTTAGATTGGGAGTGTTGTTCATGGGAGTTTAAGGCATTACTCACGCTTTGGGAAGGGAAGAAGTGGCCCTGGGTGAAGGGGTTAGTTGGGCTCTCCATTGTAGTGAGAGTCTCTTCTCTTGGATAAGAGGGATAATTTTATGGAGTATGGGCTCCATGAAGCCTGTTGTAATTATTATTTTTGGTATAGAAATGACCAAATGTGTATATGGAAGGAATGTAAATGTAGCCTTTGAAAGGGATGGAAAAAATCTTGTTGAGGAATTTGAAAATGTAATGGCATTCTCCTCCTTGGAAAAACCCACCTTCACCCTACTTCAATAGGTTTGGAAAACTCATTTGTGAAGCCTGAATTTGGAGTTAATTGTTGTGTTGTGCATATATGTTAGTTGTGAGAATTGGGATGTGTTATCTTGTTTAGCCTTGGTTCTCCAAGCTTAGGGGTGGTCTCCTTGAGACCTTGGTTGGGAGGTGAGCTTCTCATGGTTCTCCTCATGTAAATTGTATATTTTGAAGTCAAGAAGATTGTGGAAAAGCTTGGGAGAAATATTCATTTTTTTTGGTGTAGTTATGTGAGAGCAACTTTAGTGTTGTATGATTACTCCTTTGTATTGAGATTTATTTCTTGTGGAGTGATGTAATGTCCATATTTGAAATATTTATCAAGTAAATGTGTAGAGCTCTTATTCATTATGTAATAGATTCATTAAAGGATGTAAAGCAATGTAATGGTCTTTCATAGTATATATAATCTTGTGGATTTCTATTCTTGTAATCTTCATAATCTAATCGATTGCAAGTTTCCAAGTAAAAAAAAAAACACTTCATTCTTCTTTAGAAATCTACATTCAATTTCAATACGTTCAATACATGCTTTAAAATCTCTATTACAACTTTCATTCTTCAGAAGAAAAGATAAACATGAAACAATAGAAAATCAACAAATTAGTCATTAAAGTAAAAAGAAAATCAACTAATATCAATGTTCAAGTATAGTTCATTTAGTATATTGATCTAATAGAATAAATCAAATGCATACATTTAACTCCAATAATGTAACCATGAAATCAATATGAAAGAGATAAAATCAAATAAGACCCATGACATTTTTCAGATTTTAGAGCAAAAATATTCTCTAGAATTTGTATGGGAAGGAAAATAATTCTCTTTACCACAGAGAATATTCCCTCTCCAAGATGCCTTTTTTCCTAATTTGAGTTAGTATTCTAACTCCCTACCCTAACTAGTTGCTTAAAAAAAAAACTAAACTCTAAATAAATAAATAAGAGAATGTCATAACATGACTTGCTTGACACTTACTACCCATAAATGGGCGCAACTTGTTATGACAGAGGGCACATTAAACAAATGATATAAAAAGATGATGATGACTTGGTTTGAAATGTTACTAAGTAAATTCAATTAAAAGGGCTGCAAATACTTTGAGTGGGATTCACACCACCCTCCCCAAAACCCATGCCACACTCCCTCTGACATGTCCTTGTTGGTGACAAGGTCAACCCATCCCTTGTCATGCGAAATCCTTTTGCCCATAAAGTTGCTGCACATTGGGGTTTGGAAAATCATGAGGGGACCCCACCTCATACTTAAAAAATTCACTGCCTTTTGTAAAAGGCCTCTCAATGCATAAACCCACACCACTTTTTAATAGTTTGGGATTTCAAATTCCCCCCCCCCCCCCACTCGGCAAGTGTGTCATGGGGATAAGAGGGGGTGATGTGATGGGAGAGGTGATAGGTTAGTAGATAGGGTGATAGGTTGGTGGATAGGTAGATAGGTAGTTTGTAGATTATTAGGGGGTTAGTTAGTGGGAATTAGATAGTTTAAGTTAGTTAAATAGACTTATTTCTTTATTGTGTTACTTGAATTATGTAGTTTCATTTAATAGATATACTTTTTATTTAAATTGTGTAGTTTAATTACTAGATTTATAACCTTAGTTTTTATGTGAAATATATAGATTTGCTAATATGTTATGGATTTAATTTC
>MU227979.1:691606-709911 GCA_018584345.1 Thuja plicata | reverse complement strand
AAGAGTGAAAATCAGTAACTAGTTGCATTGGTGGTTTTCCCAAATTGGGTTTCCATGTTATATCTGGTGTTACTTGTGTTTATTCTATTTGATTTATGCATGTCAATAACTGTGAATGTTTAATGAAAAATAATAAGTTAATCTACCGAGTAACAACAGTATATATTGAAGACATCTAAGGGACTTGTGGATTTATTTTTGTGGTAACTGATTCACCCCTCCCCTCTCAGTTACTCCATCTATATTTCCAACAGGTTGTCATCCAAAGAGTCAGTAGTAAGCTGTCTAGGAGCTTAATAAAAATATTTTAAAATGAGGAAACATAAGATATCCAGCTCATGAGAACCAAAGCTTTCTATCCAACAGTTTCGACTTTAGTCAAGGAAACTATTATGCCCCTAGTGTGTTTGATAACGAAGTCATTTTGATGCTATTTTGAGCAAAAATTTAATTGATGATAGTGTGATCATGCCCCCTTGGGAGTGAAATCAAAGGAAAAGAATAAAATCCCTCAGTTGAAAGAATGTATCACTTGCAGGAAGTGGTAGGGAAAGAAAGAGTGGAGTAGAAGACATGGGAAAAGAAGGTGTGTTTAAAAATAAACACATGATTACCAAGTTAATTATGTGAAAAAGTGAGTGAGAATATTGATAAAATGATGTTAGACCAAGATGTATGATGAAATGTGCAGTTTGGACCGATTTGCAAAACAAAAGAAGTAAATTCATATTTTTTGAAACTGTCATAAAAATGGTGTTGTGCTGTTGAAAAAATTGTAGGCACCTTTGATTTGGTTCCCGATTGATCAGAAAGAGAACATAAATGAAGTTGTAGGTGTCTGGGAGGAGTTTTAGAACCCCTAAATGACCCATATAAGCCTCCAAATTTACCATTTCACTATTCATTTTCACTCTCCTCTATAGTAAATCTGAGAGCTCTACAGAGAAAATGGTAGTCCCAGTGAGGAAGCACCATTTTGAGATGAGCCGATGACACTAGCGTCCAGCCGACTACCCACCGCCAGTAAGTGCTCGATAAACTACCCTATGAATTTTTTAATTTTGAATTTCATGCAATTTTTTGATAGTTATAGCCCTTTGAATTTAGGATCGCATCTAGGATTCTGGATCACATCCTACTAATCCCGACTCGCATCCAGTTTTTCCCAGATCATATCTAGTTTTTTCAGATTCCTGTGTCGCATCTGGTATTTCCTGGATCGCATCTAGTTCCTTAGGTTTTGTCTTGTTTTATTAGGAAATCCATCAAGGGGTCACACCCAGGATGCTTAGGATCGCATCCCACATTTAGGATCACATCCCATATTTTGGGGATCGCATCTGGTAAACGCAATCGCATCCTGCATTTCTAGGATCGCATCTGGTATGAAACTTAAAATTTTAATGTGTTTGGATCTATTTGCATCCTATGAACTAGAAATGACTTAGTTGATTAGGAGTCTGCCATATTTTGTAGATAAGGTACTGATGTATAGCCATTGTTGTCCAAAATAGGCTTAGTTTGAGGTAGTCTCTTTTTGCGGCACTTATCCAGCATGTGTACTTGCATTGTTTGGCCGATTGTCAGATGATGATTAGATGACCATGATCATATGTGGATTACAGTCCTTGATAGGTTTACCTGAGATCAGGGTAAACCATGGGTTGTTGACTGCTTTGGCTGATAGATGGCATTCTGAGCACAACACCTTCCATTTACCGAAAGGAGAGATTACTGTGACTTCGGAGGATGTCTAGAGGATACTCTGCATATCAATGGTTAGACATGAGGTTTTCTTTGAGTCCAGAGCTAGCAGGGTGATTGGTACTGCACAAAAATTCTTTCAGGATGACACCATAGATGGGAGATACTTGTCATTGGATTACATGGTCAATTACTATGATCAATTATCTGTGTACTTAGCAGGTTTGGTAGGCGGCATCCTTATGCCAAATAGGGGTCAACATCAATTCCTAGTTGGCTGGGTGAGCATGGTCAAGCAGATGATCATCCACCATCAATTTTTTCTTGGGGGAGCTGTGTATTAGCTCACATGTACAGAGAGCTCCATGAGATTGTATACCATCACACCCACAGTATGACTATGGGGATTCTTATTCTTTAGCTCTGGGCCTGGGAGAACATTGATGTGACATGGACGATTGTTGATAAGTAGAGGGCACCTAAGTAGCCCTATGTGTATATGTATGTAGACCTTCTACAGTAGCCCCATCTAGGAAAGATTGAGTATTGGTGGTGATTATTTAATGATATAATAGAGGTCGTGTGGCAACCATACCTAGATTGTGAGGTGTGGACTTCTGATGCCCGTCAGTTACCATTTTTGTGTTAGAGCAGATATCTAATTGGCTGAATGAGGTATATTATAAAGCACCTTATCATTACTAGAGTTTTGAGGCAGTATGGTCGGCGACAGGGCTGTATAAAGGATATTGCAGTTTATGCTCATACCCGAGATGAGACACCTCTATGGGGTGCATAGTTGACTTACGAGACTACACATCAGGAGATCAGGGACATGGTCATTGTAGAATCAGACCTTCTACTAGATGTAGAGGATGTAGGTGTATCTGATGGTTACACTATTAAGAGGCTCCAGTACCCATTTCCTTGATTTATTATTCCAAAGGAGATCATTCCCTGCATAGAGGAGCCACTTGATTATGATCCTGATGACCAACATAGTAGGGGTAGAGGAGGTAGAGATAGGGCTCCTGGGAGACATGGGGGTTGTGATGGTGGGAGAGATGGTGGCAGAGATAGTAGGCATCCTCCTTTGAATGATGGCCATGATGGGGATGACAGGGGTGGTGGTGGAGATGTAGTGGATCCAGGTGTAGCCAGTGGCAGTGGGTAGGGGAGATGGTAGAGATTCAAATTTGTGGCCCCTCAGAGAGATACTAGCCCATTGCTGACAGCAGAACAACAGTGATAGAGGTGATAGGGAGCTCAGGAGTAGGATCTAGGTAGAGATGGAGACCCCTTATCGAGATGTGAGCAGGGAGCAGCTCCAAGCCCAGATCACAGCATTGGAGGCTAGGGTTACTACTATTGATGCTTTATTAGTGGATAGGGATAGACAACTTGAGCGACTGAGAGTCGAGAGAGATGCATAGGCTCAGACAATGGTCCATCAAGGATAGAGGGCTACATACTATTATGCCCTATATAATGTAGTAGTTCCAGAGGGCCAGAGAGCACCCTCATTCTCTCAATTTGCTCAGTAGTTAGAGGGGCCATGTCACCTCCAGCAACACCTTTTGCACCACCTCCTCCTCCTAACCAGGGAGAGGGGACAGGATAGAGCTAAGATTTTTGTACCATTTTGTATGACATGTACATTTTTGAGAGTATATATGTATATTTGGATCTTGCTGAGATCCCCTCTTTTGTGTATCTGGATCCTTATAAGATCCACTTTTGTAGATGATATTCATACATGTATATTCGATTCATTTTGATGCACTAATACACTGATACTCTTTATGCTCACAGATATACTGATACTCTTTATGCACATTGATACACTGATACTATGTATGCACACTATTTCATATGTGATCTATACTATGTTTTGATGATATGTATCTGATGCAGCTTCTGAATTCTGACACGTTTCATGAGTTCTATTTTCTTTCATAGATGTGGTAAATGTATCTTTTGGACATGTGATGATTTCTTGGTCTCTTGATGAGTTATATTTTAGATGATAACATCATTTTATAATTTGGATGTGTTGAGTCATTACTGATATAAATATGCTTTAAATGATACTCATATGAAAATGTGAATGTATGTTTCTTTTAATTTTTTAGTTATGCAAAAAAAAAAAAAAGATGTATGGACGCACTTAGGATGAAAAAGTAAAAATGCAATACATGGATGCTTTATTTTTGTATTTTCTTGTTTCTGTTGTTCAATGAATACAAAATGTATGCTATGGATATGCAATGATATTTGACATCAGTAATATGGATGATGTAATTAACATGATGTTAGAAGAAGATAGAAATCATTTTTTTGAGCTCAAGCTTCCTTATGCTGTTATTCCTATTGATAAATGCACCATGCAATCTTTAAATGCAGCTATATGTAGACTCTTAGGACTTGTCACTGATTTTAGCAAATATTGTAACATTTTTATCATCATTGGGCATTGTTTTGGAATGGATACCACCTGATAGTACAACCATCACTAATACCCACTGATATTATGATAATATGAATACTATGTTTTATTGAAATGTCAAAAATAGACTTAGGCATCAAGGCATAGAAGCCAGGATAACAAAATAGTCACCTTCCTTTTAATAAACCAAATTCTGATTAAGGCAAGATATTGGACCCGCAATGACCTTGAAAATTCATATCCTTGGGTACATTATGATTCATATACCTTAGTGAGTATCTGGATCAGAAAATAGACAAGGAAATTGTTTCAAACTCAGCATAGTTTACTCATAACAAAGATCGAGATATATGCGGCTATCCACCCATAGTAGCAGCATAGTTTACTCTTTGTCTTTGTGCATACGTCATTGAGTAACTAAGAAGATGTAATAATTTATCAATTATGAATCAATCCATTAAAATTTATAATTACTTATATGACCCTAGTTGAAAAAATCATCAGGAAATTAAAGAGTCATAATCAAACCATTATCAAGCTATTTTTTAAGTAGTACTTTTTCATTCATCTGTCAAACACAGTAAAGATTCATCAATCAGAAAATTAGAATATAAGAAATATGGTGTTCCATGTCTGTGTGTTGATAGGATAATCCATTTATGTTTGTGATCCAATATAGCCTCGTAGGAACTCCATTAATGTCAATGTCATGTCTGATTTTTTGAAAAGACTCCCTTGTTTTGGAAAGTGACATTGTTTTGCATGTGTCAAGAAAGATTGTGTCCGTGAGGCAAACCATCCTAGAGAAACCTAGCAACTGTGACTGACTATGCCAACAAAGATGCCTCCAGTGCAGAATGAATTATTCCTAAGATGTAAAGATAGACAAATCCCAAGCGAGGATAAGATAGTCATTTAGGAAGATGAAGTCAGAATACGAGCACAAAAAAAATTATGAAGGCCTAGTATCAGTAGTGCATTGATAGATGGAGTTAAAAACACAAGTGATGCCTGATTGCCAGGTTTTGATCACTTGGCAAGATCTTTTTCTTTCTTTTTGCTACCAAGATACCTGTTTTACTAGGTGCTCATCAAGGCACTTTTCTCTTTTTCAAATTTTTTTGCTATTTTTTCTTTTTTGAATGTTTTTGTTGTATCAAGGCATCTTTTTACCAGGTTTTCACCAAGGATACCCATTTTGTAGGACCTTTTCCACTATTTTTGAATTTCTTCAGGATCAATTTTCTGAATGTTTTTGGTATTTTGTAAGAAATTTTTTCTGTACAGGCTCTGCTAGCCGAACATTAAGCGTAGAACCATTTCAAATGTAGAGTGTTGATAGGTTCTAGAAGAATGTCTCCCTTAGGTGTAGCTAATTGATAAGCTCCAGTCCTGAAGGTAGAAGTGATAACATAAGGTCCCAACAAATTAGGTTCAAACTTTCCTTTTTGCTCCCTGTTAGGCTGGTTCTTAGGATTCTCCTTGAGGACAAGGTCTCCCACTTCAAACGTGCATGGTTTGACCTTCTTGTTGTAACCTTTGGACATCCTTGCTTGGTACACTTTGAGGTGATCAAATGCTTGTTTCCTGTTCTCATCTAGTAGGTTCAAAGAATTTATCCTATCTATGTGGTACTTCTCATCAATAAACAGTCCTTGTAAAGATATTTGCAAGGATGGGATTTCAACCTCAATAGGTAATACTACTTCAGCACCATAGACTAGAGCAAATAGTGTGGCTCCAGTTGGGGTTTTGATGCTTGTTCTGTAGGCCCATAATGCCAGATTTAGTTGTAGATGCGAGACTTGCTCATAGTTCTGTGTAGAATCTTGAGAATATTCTTGTTGGATGCCTCAACCTGTCCATTACCTTGAGGATAATAGATTGAGGAGAAATGTTGAGTAATATGGAACTGTTCACAAAGGTCATCAATGTCTTGATTTTTAAATTGGCCCCCATTGTCTGTCACAATTGAAGAGGGTATCCCATACCTACAAATAATGTAGTTCAGAATGAACATAGCCACCTATTTGCCAGTGGCTTTGATTAGTGGCACAACTTCAACCCACTTCGTGAAATACTTAGTGGCCATAATGATAAACTTGTGTCCATTTGAAGAGTTGGGATATATGTGTCCAACCAAGTCAAATGCCCATTACTGAAATGGCCAATGTCTTATGAAAGGTATAAGTTCTCTAGTAGGAGCATGAATAAGGTTTCCATGTGTCTGGCATTTAAGACATGCTTTTGAAAATTGGATAGCACCTTTCTCCATGGTAGGCCAATAATAGCCTACTTTGAGCAGTTTTTTGGCTAATGAAAAGTCGTTCAAGTGTGATCCACATACACCTTCATGGACATCTTTTAATGATAGATTAGACTCTTCAAGCTCTAAACACTGAAGAAGGCTACCATTGAGACTGCATCGATATAGGTTGTTAGTTATGAGGATGTAACGTGATGTTGTCCTAATCAGGGATCTTTTCTCATTTCTGGATAGATTGGCAGGAATGGTTTGGTTAGAAAGGTAAGCAATGATATCAGCATATAGAGACTGATCTGGGGTAGTTAAGGTACATATTACCTAGTATTCAGGGGTATCAAAGGAAGGATAGGATATTTCTTCCACCAAGAAGTCATAGCAAAATTGATGCTCCTCTAGTTGCAACATGAATGCCAAGGTAGCCATAGCATCCACAGCCTTGTTCTTTGATCTTGGTATCTGCTGGAAGGTGATGAAGACAAAGTAATTCTTTAGATCATCAACTAGTTCCTTGTAGGGCATCAAATTTTCATCTTTTGTTTGATACTCCCCATTGACTTGATTGATAATTAGTTCAGAGTCACCATACACATGTAACTCTATGATCTTCCATTCCATGGCTAGCTTGAGGCCATTGACCAATGCTTCATATTTTGAGATATTTTTGGTGCATGAAAACATCAATTTGTAAGATTTGGGAATCTTATATCCTTATGAAGTTATGAAGAGGACTCCTGCTCCAGATACTTGTTGAGTGAAGGAACTGTCAAAGTACATCTTCCATGGATGTTCAGTGAGATGCATGATTGTTTCATCAGGGAATTCAATTAGTAGAGGTTCATCATCCTGGAGTGGTGAATTAGCTAATTGATCTACAAGTACCTATCCTTTGATAGCTCTCCATTCTACATATCCAATGTCAAACTCACTTAGAATTAGGACCCATTTTGCCAAACGTCCTATTAATGTTGTTCCGCTCAAAAGATACTTTAGAGGGTCTATCTTAGCAATGAGCTTCACTATATGAGAGAGCATGTAGTGCCTCAATTTTTGAGATGCAAAGATGACTTCTAAGCATGCTTTTTCAATAATGCTATAATTGAGCTCATAGGTGACCAGTGTTCTACTAATATAATAGATAGCTTTTTCTTTGTTTTTTCCATCTTCTTGCACCAGTAATACTCCTAGGGATGTAGCTATAGCTGAAATGTATAGGAGTAAGGGTTTTCCATGAATAGGTGCCATAAGAATAGGTGGAGCAGCTAGGTACCCTTTCAATTCTCTAAATTTTTCTTCACAGTGTTCATCCCAGTTGAATGTAACCCCTTTATGTAGTAGCTTAGTAAAGGGTTGTGCCTTATCTGCAAGTTGGGACATGAATCTCCTAATAGATTGGAGTCTCCCTTGTAGCATCCTCATTTGATTGATATTAAATGGGGGAGTCATTTCTATAATAGCTTTTACCTTTGCAAGATCGACCTCGATTCCCTTTGTTGATACTATGAATACTAAGAGTTTCCCTTATTGGACTCCAAAGGCACATTTCTTCGGATTGATCTTGAGTTGGAACTGTTCCATTTGATCCAATATCTTTCTCAAATTAGGAATGTGAGTACCTCTTTCTTTGGATTTAGCCAATGTGTCATTGACATAGTCCTCAATGTTTTTGTGCATCATGTCATGTAATATTGTCATCATGGCTCGTTGATATGTCGCACTAACATTTTTCAACCTGAAAGGCATGACATTCCATCAAAAGGTGCCCCATGCACATGTGAATGCAGTTTTCTCTTGATCCTCAGGGGCGATCTTGATTTGATTATAGCTCGAGAATCCATCCATTAATGAATACATCTGAAAGCCTATTGTAAGATCTATGATCATGTCAATGTTTGGTAGGGGGAAGTCATCTTTTAGACATGCTTTGTTTAGGTCTCTGAAGTCCGTACAGATCCTGAAAGATTTATCAGATTTGGAAATGGGGACCACATTGGAGATCCACCCTGTATAGGCAATCACTAGAATAAACCCAACATTCAACAACTTTTCTAGCTCTACTTTTACCAATAATGCAACATGAGGATGCATCCTTCTAAGTTTTTGTTTTATAGGCTTGATCTTGGGAGCTATGAACAAGTGGTGCATGATGAGATTAGGATCTAGCCCTAGCATATCAATGTAAGACCATGCAAAGTTGATTTTCTTCTCCTTCAGGAACTCTATGAACTGTACCTTCTCATCTTCTGATAAAGATTGTGCTAGTTGAACTATTTGAGGATTTCTAACATTGCCCAAGTTTACTAGCTATGTTGGTTCAATCAATATCGAAGATCTTTCCTGAAAGTGTTTAGGTAGGATATCAAGATTCTCATCCTTTGGCACCTCTAAGAGGTTTTCACCATTGGATATGTCTTTTTTATTTACTATTTTGGGATTTGATACTGCCACAGAGTGGTTTTCACCATCAGTCCTCTTTTTCTTTTTCTTTTTTAGTTTGTGACTAAGAAACTTGATATCCTCCTATGACATGTTCTCAGTCCTTGCATTGGTAGAAGAAGGGTATGGTTCACAAGCATTGAGATAACAAGCTAGGGAGTGGTCAGTGGAAAATTTGAGGATAGGAGTAGGATCTATCTTGGTCCAATCAATTAGGTCTGTATGTATCAATGTTAGAGAGTCTGATTCTGGGAAGGATAGCATCATGTTAGCATCAAGACTATTAACTGACATGACATGGTCTGTTAAGTTAATTTCTTTGATATTTAGATCAATAAGAGCAAGATCATCGTTAAAAGGGTCATTGTCAGTCGTATATGGACCAAACTCTAGTGACTCATTAGTAGAAGTCTCATCATCATCTCTTTGTAAAAGGAGGCTTCTTGCTTGTAGCCTATGAAATTATTCTAGAATTATTTATTCACCAGTGTCTCCATCAATGATTGGGGGAATGAACTCTTCTTCTACTTCAGGAGGATTAGTATCATTGAAAGGAGTGTTAGATCATTTACTAGGAGCTAAGGGAGCTACAAAAATGTGGATTGTATCTACTCCAATATCTTCAGAGGAAATAGATAGTCGATCCCATTCATAGTCATGAGAGTCTATGACATCATCATCAGACCTATTTAAGTATTCAACAATGTTTATCTGATGTACTTGGTTAGCTGCTTGTAGATTAAAGTGAGGTAGATCAAGGAAATGTGAAATTGTGACTAATTGCCCCCAGTTATGATGTAAATTCTATGGCCGGGGTGTCTCTTGAGTGATTGTTGCTATGGTGTCTCCTACCTCTTGAATGAGAGCTTTTTCTAGAAAAGGAGTGTGAAGATCTTGTGGTACCTCAAAGCTAGGTACATAGCATTCTCCTTGATATTCAGGATTCTCTGTACCAATATGCAATAATATTTCATAAGGCCATGGTTATAGTACTATCTCATTTATTTTATCACTCCCTATCTTAGAAGGTGGACTCTCTTTGGAAGTAGGTTTATCAATTTTAGCTTTAAAACCTAGTCCTATTTTATCTCTAGTGTTGCGGAACTCCATGGGTATAGGTTCAACAATCCCTCATCCTGTGTCATTTAGAGGTCCCTTTCCTTTGTAAACCATTTGCATGAGGAAATCGTATCCCTTTCCATACTATTCTGGGGATATCTTTACATGTTTGACCTCAGATTCCACTGGTTCACCTTTGTAAATCCAATCCAAGACTGCCTATTCTTCTGTGTTATCTGAAGAAGATGTGGATGCCTTTATCATGCTAGTTGCTTTGTCTACTTCTAGCTCTTTGAATGCTAGAGGTGTGAATGTCGATGAAGGTTTCCCATAGGATCTTGGTGACACCAAAATTTATGTCAGTGAGGGAGTTATATCCATCTTGTACTCTCCCATACCTAATTCTTGAAGTTTCAAGGTCTTGCTAAAACTCTTCATAACCATGTCTTTGGTAGTTTCAGGAGCAACTGCATCCATAGCTTCTTTTTTGTGTGGGATCATGGTACCAGCTTTGATATTGTTGCAAGTGTAGTTAGCATCTATGGGAATCGTCGCTTCCACCCCATTATGTGGGAATTTTATGCATTGGTGATAAGTGGATGGTAGAGCTTGCATTTCATGAATCCATGGTCTCCCTAGTAGGATATTGTAGGCCAATGGTAAATTCAGAACTTGACATATGATGTTCCTCTAAATTGGTCTGACACTGATAGGTAGAAAAATAATACCTCTAGATGATCTTTCTTCCTCATCATAAGCTTTGATGGTTATCTTGTTTCTAGTGTCAATTATTTGTTCTAAGAGACCTAGCCTCCTGACTAAATCCAGTGTATAGATATTCAATCCTGCACCTCCATCTATCAACATGCATCTAACATGGGATTTATGAATAAATATTTCTATATGGAGGGGTTGATTGTGTGGATGTGTCAATGACTTGTCATCCTCTTCAAAAAAGGAGAGGTAATGTGGTGTTGAGATGTGATTGACCATCGCTTGGAACTTGTCTATATCGATATCTTTTAGAACATTAGCAGCATGTAGGGATTGTTCTAGGATTTCCCTATGTACTGTGGATATCTTGAGCAATTTGAAGATGGAAATTTTGGCAAAGGTTCATTGCAATTGGTCTACCAAGTCATATTTTTCTCCGGGAATAGTGATCACGTGTTTTGCTACTGGTTTAGGAATTGTGACAATAGGAACCTTGGATGTTGACGCTGGTGTCAGTTTTGGAGGTCCTTTGATTGTAACCTATGCTTGGCTCCGTGTTACAACATTTAACTAGGATGAGGCACCTTTAATTGTGATCACATTGATAGATTCAGTTTTATTATCAAGCATATTGATCACATTGTCATGTTTGGAGTAGGTGTAGTTTACCTCATTACCTTTCCCGTTAGATGTTTCTCCTTGATTGTAATTAGGAAAGGGTTTGTTGAATGTTGTATGATCCTCATTGTTAGTATGTCCATCTACTTTGATCTTACCTCCTCCGATGAGGTCTTGGATGACATGCTTAAGTTTGAGACAATTGTTAGTCTTGTGTCCTTTGTTTTTGTGAAAGACACAGTAAGAATTATCATCCCACCACCTAGGTTTGACCATTGGTTCCCATGGTTTAGAATTGGAAATCATAAGAACTTTGTTGTCCACCAATGTTTTCAAGATAGTCTCAAGAGGCTCCCCCAAAGGAGTGAATGTTCTTTGGGGTTTTGAGGTCCAGGTTCGTTCCTTGTTGTTATCATTGTTTGCTTTGGAGATGGGACGTGTTACCTTAACATCTTTACTTGCTTGCATACCATTGGTTAGATTAAATGCCTCAGGTTTAGGATTAATGTTTGAGGCATCAACCAATACATCATTAACAATATTATTGTTTTGCTTCCACCATTTAGGCTTCGAGTTAGATGTGTTTCTTTTACTTTCATTTTGAAGGGTGATCTCTCCCCTTTTGACCACGACTTCCTCAATATGGAGGGCATTCTTAATCATCCTATCAAAGCTAGGAGAATCTTGCATTTGTAGAGGATAGATCAATTCAGGCACTAGATTGTTAATGAATATTTCCATCTTCTCTGTCCCAAGAATGACCCTTGAATATCATGCAAAAATCTTCCTCCATCTTTGTAGGAAGTGTGTGAATGATTCTCTAGTTCATTGTTTTGTGTTACATAGGTCCGTCATAGTGACATCATGTTGAATGTTGCAGGAGTAAATTTGAATGAATCATTGGATCAAACCCTCAAATGTCTTGACCTTAGGGTTTAGTTTCGAGAACCATTCCATGGCATTAACTCCTAAACTTCCTGGAAATAGTCGCATGAGGTATGTGGGTTCATGCATGTACTCAATGCTTAGAGCACAAAATTCTCTTACATGGTCATGTGGATTAGTTTCTCCTATGTATTTTTCATACTTTAGCCTTGCCACGTTAGGAGGAAATGGGACCATAGTGATACTCTTGTCAAAAGGAAATGGACAAATGACGTCCAAAGAGTATTTTTTTTTGGGTTTCTCCTTCTCTTGTTTGGGGTTGGTGAGCTCCATTTGCATTAGATTGAGCTATTTGGTGAGAATAGATATGGGGTTTGGTACCTCTTTTTTCTTGAGATTTTCCACATTATAATCCTTGGGTAACTTGACACCTATGGATGCTAGATGGAGAAAGTACTTTTCTTTATCGTCACTAATTATCCATTCCAATAGCTTGTGGATCCGTTTACTTTTTTGAGTTTTTTGTATTCATCTTCATGGATCTCCTCTTCACTGTTTGATCCAAACGGATTATGTTCAAACTGGGGTCTTTCTTCCTCTTCCATACCTTTAGATTTTTTTCATTTTCCATCATTATAACCCTCAAAAGCCTTACTCCATTCATTAGTTTTGGTATCCATTTGAGGGGAATCTAGATCAAAAAGGGAACTGCGAGAAGTTTCTCCTTGGAAGTGTGGTGTTTTAGGAGGCACTTTTGATCCTTTAGTTGTGTACTTATTGCGTCTTGTGTTAACCATGAAGTTTTTTTCTCAACTTTGGTAATGTTTCCTAATAGTGCAAGTAAGGATTTTAGATTATTCAAGTGGGCATGTCTAGGTAAAAGTAACTGTTTGTTTGTTGGTGGATGTAAATGATTCCACTATCACAGGGTTAGAATGCCTTGATAGTGAGCTAGGAACCAAGTTGTTGATAGAAAATGGGTAGACCAAATGTATTGAACTAATCATGAAAGATTGACTAAGCATGCAAGGTGGACATTTCAAAAGTGTTTGAAAATAACAGCAGGGAGACCAGAAGAGACAATAGGAACTAGCTAAAGAGAAAAAAGTGTACCTAAATCAACTGAGACTTCCTAAGAAAAACTCTTAGAAATGCCCATTGTCATAAATGTGAGCTCCCATATGTGAGCCTCTAATGGTACTAGATGCGATCCTAGAATCTGGATGTGACTATATGCTGACTAAATGTGATCTAATGCACCAAATGCGATCCTAAACCCTGAATGCGACTTGGGAAATATAGGATGCAATCTTATGATGGTTTTGTCAGTTTTGGTCAATTCTGAAAAGTTTTTTTTTGAAGTGCGTCAAGTTGATTGCTTCCAGATTGCGTCAAGAGGTGTCGTAAGGTGTGAAAAACACTTGTACTCTAGGATTTGAATTTTGTTGATTATTTTGAGGAGCTTATCTTTTTAATGACCTTTTGAACATATCAAACAATTTTGCATTGTTAAGAGGGTGAAACAAACACTCATCTTTCCTTTTATCTAGGTGGAGGATGAAAATCTTTGCTTGTTGACTTAGGTATACACTCAAATGCTAATCAGAATACAACCATCACCAAGCACACAATGGCTCCAGTCATGATTTTGTATTAGCCAACTCCAAACGTAAGTGAGGGCACAATATGATGAGTGTCTTGGGGAAATTAATTTTTGCCTTGCACAAAGATTATCACCCTTTCGGGGGTGAATCAAGAATTCTTTCAATTGAATTTTGTTGTAGATTATTGGGCAATCCATTCAAAACTATCCCCCATAGAATTGCACAAGAAAAAATTTAGGCGTATAGCCCTATGAGTACCTGAATATATGTAGTCTCGCAAGCGAGATTCAAGAGGCTCCAC
This sequence comes from Thuja plicata, assembly GCA_018584345.1. Classification (NCBI taxonomy): domain Eukaryota; kingdom Viridiplantae; phylum Streptophyta; class Pinopsida; order Cupressales; family Cupressaceae; genus Thuja; species Thuja plicata. The sequence continues at coordinate 695,881 of MU227979.1, read as the reverse complement.
TCTACATATACCCAGATATGTTCAAGGAATGATGTCATAATTCCAAGAACAAAACCAATTCCATCTTCTAAGGCTTTGGCCTATGAGGAAGAAACTATTTATAGTGAGTTGGAAGGGTCGACGTAAGACCTGTCCTCACTTAGGTCATTTCCAGGAGATTTTTTCCTCAACTGACAGGCCCTCTATTGTTTAAATATCCGTAACCAGGATTGGCGAGCTTTGGATGTCTAGATTTTTTATTCTTCCAAAGAAGAACATACTCTCCTAATCTAAGCTATTTTCTCCCAAAACACTTAAAACAAAATTCTTTCCTCAAGCTATGTTGATCTTGATTTAGTTGTTCCTATTTTAAAGAAATTAGGATGCTTGAAAGGGAATTTTTGCCTTGTTCAGTTAACCACAATATTTTAATGATTTATGTTGTTCAATTTCTGATCCAAAAAGAATTAAGTGATTAAACTTGTTCTTTGATCCCACATATTTAATGCTTTGTTTTGTTCAATTACTGAATCCAAAAGGAATTATACGGTTGATTTATTCATTGATCCCACATATTTAGTGATTTGATTGTCCATTTACTATCCAAAAGGAATTAAGTGATTTGTTTGCTTGTTCATTGACCCCAAATTCCATTCAATCCATAAAATAATGTATGAGTTTTTTATTTTTCTTAAAAGGGAAAGAGCATAATCCTCTATTCAATTTAGTGACAAACTGGAATATGTGTTTTAAATTTTGAAAACAAGTAAATATTGGTCAATATGGGGGGTTGGCAACCTATAAAACTGAGTTAGTATCTATTTAATGAAACTCCATGAAAACCTCCAAAAATAACCTGCAAACATTTTTTAAGCTGCAAAATACCACAAACACCACTTGTCAAAATGCTAGGATTAGGTAAACCGAATGCACAAGCTTTTTAACCAGATGTAAGCCTAAATTTATACTAGATGTGACACAGTATATCGTATGTGAGCTTTTACACCGAATGTGATCCCTTGCTGACCAGATGTGAGCCTAAACTAGAAATGACCCAGAAAATCCCAGATGCGATCCTAGTTTTCTGCAGTGCGATGGCGTATCTCGGATGCGATCCTGAATGATTAAAAATGATCCTGTGACCAAATCCTGAGTATGCAAATTGGTAAAAAAGTGTTAGAAAATGAGGCCAAGTTGGAAATTGAGCCCCACTGTGGGTGCCAAAGATGTGTGTGTGTGTATTTGGAAACCTGTTAAGAAAGACACAAACACTCAATATGTCATTTTATTAGCTCAAAAGGTTAGATAAAGCATACAAAACCCACTAATATCGACCTATTGCCTTCTAACTAGAAAGAGTGTGATTAGTCACATAAAAGATCTTAGATTACGCTGCTAATCAGTGACATATACTACCTAGCATGAAGGATTTTAGTTCAAAAATAAGCTAAAAAGATGATAAATTATGCATTCTAGCTCTAAGAGTTGAAATGAAAACAATGCAAAAGCATGAAATGAGAGATGAAATACAAGTCTAATGTTAATTCTGTGAGGTCTCACCCTGAACCCCATCGTAGTTTTCTATTTTTTCTGCTTATGATAGATTAGTATATGATACTTTACTTTTGGTGCACTATAGACATTATGGACTTTATGCTTTATGCCATGGATTTGATTATTTTGGATGTATGGACACATGATACTTTATGATGCTCCTTATGGACTATATTATGTTTTCTATTATGGACCTTTATTCTGAGACTATTGATTTGGAAACTCATTATGATTATGTTATGGTTATTAATGAGAGTTAAATTTATTTGATATAGATGTAGAATTTCAATTTATTGCAATGTGAATTTTACCTTATGATAAATGCTTAAAATGAGAATTATGTAATCTTGTGATCTTTAGTAATAACTTAGTATATTGATGATGTCCTTATATTTTGAATATTTCTTATCTCTTTATGATTTATATTTATTCCTCAGACTACTGATATTTGAATTGAGTGTGCAGGTAAGAAACCATGGTATTTTATCTGGGGAGCCAAACAAAGGGAATTGTGAACTCAGTTTGAGCCAAGGTTACGTCTAATGAAAGACAAGACCTCATTGTTTCATAATTTTATTCATAAACGTATGTGGATGATTGTGGAAGTATAATCTTTAAATGTATTTCTAAATTCTTTGTGAGTTTTTCTTAAGTGGATATGACATGGCCTAGTGATGTGTAAATTTTGTGTATGTCATTTAACACTTGTGTTTTGTACTTAAGGCCATGACATGTCAACTTGGGAATGGTTTTCTACCTACCTAGATTAGTACATTGGTGAATCCCCATACGCATACCTTGGGTTGGGAGATGGGAGTGTGCTCACCTCATTGAAATTTCGAAATTACTCTTAGAGTGGACTTTTAGAGGGGTTGTGAAGTGTTCAGGGGTGTGTTGGGGTCATTTTTAGGTAGCCCACTTGTTATACCAATAGTTAAGGGCCATTTAACCCTAGGATAACCTCTAGTTGACCATGTGACCCTTCCAAAAAGTTGATTTCCTAAGTTGGACGAAAATCAACTCATGTGAGGCTTGACTTGGATAGAATACCATTTCAAATTTGTGTTAAGACACAATTCACCTTTTTGAAGCTTCCTCCTTTAGTTCCATTTTTGGTAAGGTGTAAGAGTTTAGGGAAGAGGGACCAATTAGAGAACTTTTCTTCTCCCCATGAGCTTTCTAGAGGGCTTTTTAGTGGGAACTCTCCATGTTGGAGAGTTTGAACAGCCACTCCCTAATTTAGGGACATAGCTAGAGTTGGTGAGATTGGAAGGAGGGATTTGGCTAAAAGGGAGCTCTTCTACAACTTTCTTCCTTAAGCTTAGATTTTAGGTTGGTGGATATTATAAAACTCTCTCTCTTTCATGTAATCTTATGTGCTCTTGTTATATGAATGTGGTTATGTTTATGGGCTTGTTGAAAGCCTTGAATCTTGTTGTTATTGTAAGGTTGTGATGTTGTTGCAAAGTTTTTCCTTTGTTTTCCCTTTGCATGTTTTGTTTATGGGAGTATCAAGACTCACTCACCCTTGGGAGGGAAGAGTAGTATTGGGGGTGGAGGATTTATGACAACCCTTGGTGTAGATTCTCTCCTTAAGGAGGAGAGGGAAAAAGAATGGAGTATGGGCTCCATGAAGCCTCCCTCTTTGTGCTTCATTGGCGGGTCATAAGGGTATGAAGTTATTTGTGTTACAAATGTAGAAGTATGTGTTTTGGACAGCCATGTGATGGCTATGATTTTTGAGTTATGGGTTGGCCTTCTCCCTTGGGTACTTGGTCCACTTCACCCCAAGTAGGATCCTTGAATGATCCTTTGTAAAAGCCTTGAGATTGGGATTTTTATGTAAATGTTACATGTTCTTGTTTTTTGATGTGGTATGAGTGTTTTTTCCCACCTTTGTTTTATTCCCCAAGCTCGGGGGTGGCCTCATAAGAGGCCTAGGTTGGGTGGAGAGCAGCCCATGATTTCTTGTTTCTCCTTGTCTTGCTCTTGTTTGCAGATTTGTGAAGGTTGGAGACACCTTGGGGATCTTGAGTGAACTTGGGAAGAAAAGAAAATGTATTAGTTATGTTCATTATTTTATGATCTTGTAAAAGTCTTAAGACATGTACTAGTAGTATAGCTTGAAAATGAAAGTTTATTTTTGTAAAAGTCATGAGGCTGATTTTTAAGTACTTCTTGTAAAGAATTTGTAAGGAAATAATAGTGTTGACAAATTATGTGTTTTGTATTAGCCTCCCTATTCAATAAAATTTCTTTACCTTACTTAAATAGAAATGGTGTGAAGCTTGTTATTTTGTGTCTCCTAGATATTTCAAAAGGAAGAGTAGTTAAACTAGGACATTTAGCTCTTTCACATCCCTCAATGCAAGGAAATAGAATTTTTAGATTTATCTTGTTGTAACTATGTAGTTGATTTTCTCACATGTGATTATTTGAAATTTCAAAGGATAAATATATATATTTGCTTCTGTTTTCTTTTACTATTCAAAAAAAATAAATAGAAGTTGTATACATATTAACTCAAAATAAAAACTTATAGTTTCTTCATACACTCATGCTCATCCTAAAATTGTATATTCCTTAACAATGCTGGTATGAAATTTTTAAAACAGTTAGAAAAGAAAAAGAGGTTTCAAACATATATATATATATATATATATATATATATAGGACTAACTCATTTTTTTATCTGTACATAAAAATAAATATTTTATTATCTACCTATGACTGTCATATATA
>MU227979.1:680311-691460 GCA_018584345.1 Thuja plicata | reverse complement strand
CCCCCCCCCCCCCCCCGCGGGCAACATATATGACAGTGGGGAAGCCTTTGGTGGGGCTGTGGGGGCGGTGCCACCCATGGGCCGGCCCTGCCGTAACCCTCGCCACTATGCAAAACCCTGTGTAGTCAAAAATTAAAACCTGCTGCCTCCATGACATAAACGCCGCCGCCACTGCTACTCACCGTCGTTTAAAAAAGAAACCTGCAAACGATTTCAAATCCATTACTATAATAATATATATATATATATATATATATATATACTTACAACAAAGTGTAAGTGTATATATATATATTAAAGTATATATATACATTTATTTTTAAGGAAAACCTCCATGGATGTTGCAGACCTGCACATCCCATGGTTGCAAAAAAAAAAGGGATAAAGATATTTAGGGTTAGAGGAGAGAATAGGGTCAAGACAAATAAATATAAAAAAATAATTTGTTTTCCTTTCATTTGCCCTAACCCTAATTTCAAATTAGGGTTAGGAAATTTGAAAGGAGTGGAAACTTTTGGGGAGGGAAAAGTGACTGTATTTTTTTTAATAAGAGGGTCCTTTCTTTTTGTTATTTTATTTAAGTTAAGTGGATTAGGGAATATCCTCTATGATTATATGATTGTAAAACAACTTACTTTAAATTCCTTCCTAACTATAGAATAAACTCTTATTTTGAAAAATGGAATAAAAGAATAATTTTTGGAGGTGGGTAACTAAAATTTATAGTTTTGTGGGAATTATTAAATTATAATTGAATACTCCTATTCATTAGGGAGGCTACTATAAGAAAGCCTTATTAGACGATTTTATCTATGGATTAAAATTTAGTAATTTAAATATTTAACTAGACTTTATATATATATATATATAAGTTTGCATTTAAATATGTTCAAATTTCTCTATCGATTATCTAGCCATAACAATTAGTTAAGAGATATGAGCTTCGAGATCAAATTTAATCTAGCCATTAATTTAATAATAAAGTTATTTAGAAAATTAATTTTGGGAGGGAAAACCTAATTAAAAGATTTAATTAAATTTTAGGGACTCGTAATATTATTTTTATGTGGTCAATATATGTGGCCAGTATACTGACAATTATAAAAATAATATTACAGTAGTGCCTTACCCTAGAGGAATAATTTACACAAAAAAAAAAATTTAAGCTAATAACATATCAGGTTTTATGAACGACCCTGGAGACGGAGACTAAGGACTCTCTCTCTCTCTCTCTCTCTCTCTCCACATCATCAAACTCTATTATAATTTTGGTGGATGACATGCGAATCCTTACAACCTCACCTTGTTTAACCTTGGAGCATTTTCCTAAAAATTAATCTTAGGCAACTTATGTTAACGTCCCATTGTGCATCTGAAACTTTAGAAGATGTCTAGGGTTAAGGGAGGTTGACACTTAGTCATGATTCCCCTTAGACCCTCTTGACCATAACATTACTATTTAATTTCACGTTTAAAAAAAAAAAGTTGTTTCATTTTTGGGCGTGAAATTTTTGGGCATGACAAATTCAACAACATAACAATGCATTTAGGATATGAGGTGAAGGATTATTTGCTCTCAAAAATGGCTTCTATTTAAAGAGAGAGAGAGAGAGAGAGAGAGAGAGAGAGAGAGAGAGAGAGGTGAATTAATGAGTTAAGAGACTCATTAATGGAGGTGTAAAAACCATTAATGCCCAAGTCATTAATAAGGCATGGAGGAGACATAGGCTTAAGACATCTTCATTAATAAGGCATTTATGAAAGCCTTAAAGAGGAAATGGGAGGGTGTAAGAGGAAGGCTTGAGAAGGTGGACCTTAAGGAAGTCAAGCTTGAGAAAGTGGACTTTCTCAAGTGGGTTGAGTTGTTAATCATTTCTTAATGGAATGTGACAACATTAGGAGGTGGGTTAAGGCTAGAATTGGGATTAGGATTAGATTAGCAAGAGTGAATGGGTTGAGAAGGGTTAGAACCCAGGGTAGAAGTGGTTGAGATAGGTTAGGTTGGGGTTTAGGAGAATATTAATAAATGAATTAAACTTATTTAGTTCATTCAAAAATAGAAATTTAATTATTTAAACAATTATAATTTCTTTTTAATAATTAGGGGACTATAGTCATTTTAATTAAATTAAATAGGCTACTGGAATGGGTTATTTTGCAAGTGGGTAATTGATTTAGGGATTTATTTAATTTATTTATAATTAAATACTATAGCCATGTTTGATTTGGTTTGATTTAAATGGTTTGAATTGATTTGAATCATATGGCTATAATAGTTAATATAATTTAGTGATAAAAATTACCTAGGACATTAAATTGATTTGAGAAATTATGCCAAGCAGTAACAGGGTCATTTGGACATAATCGAGGGTATGATCACACTTAAGAAAAATAGGGTCCATAGTTAGAACAAACTAAATTTAGGTGGTTACACACCCTACTTCAATGGGTTTGAAAAACTCATTTGTGAAGCCTTGGTTGGGAGTCAATTGTTGTGTTGTGCATATATGTTAGTTGTGAGAATTGGGATGTGTTATCTTATTTAGCCCTTGTTCTCCAAGCTCAGGGGTGCTCTCCTTGAGACGTTGGTTGGGAGGTGAGCATCCCATGGTTCTCCTCATGTAAATTATAGATTTTGAAGTCAAGAAGATTGTGGAAAAGTTTGAGAGAAATCTCTATTTTTTTGGTGTAGTTGTGTGAGAGAAACTTTAGTGTTGTATGATTACTCCTTTGTATTGAGATTTATTTCTTGTGGAGTGATGTAATATCCATATTTGAAAGCTTTATCAATTAAATGTGTAGAGATCTTATTCATTATGTAATAGATTTATTAAAGGATGTAAATCAATGTAATGGTCTTTCATAGTATATATAATGTTGTGGATTTATGTTCTTGTAATATTCATAATGTAATTGATTGCAAGTTTTCAAGTTAAAAAAAAAATAGAAAACACTTCATTATTCTTTGGAAATCTACATTCAATTTCAATAGGTTCAATACATGCCTTAAAATCTCTATTACAACTTTCATTCTTGAGAAGATAAGATAAACATGAAACAATAGAAAATCAACAAATTAGTCATTAAAGTAAAAATAAAATCAACTAATATCAATGTTCAAGTATAGTTCATTTCGTATATTGCTCTAATAGAATAAATCAAATGCACACATTTAACTCCAATAATGTAACCATGAAATCAATATGAAAGAGCTAAAATCAAATAAGACCCATAACATTTTTCAGATTTTAGAGAAAAAGTGCTCTCTAGAATTTGTATGGGAAGAAAAATAATTCTCTTTACCACAAAGAATATTCCCTCCCCAAGATGCCTTTTTTTTCTTCTTAATTTGAGTTAGTATTCTAACTCCCTACCCTAACCTAGTTGCTTAAAAAAAAACTAAACTCTAAATAAATAAATAAATAAGAGAATGTCATAACATGACTTGTTTGACACTTACTCCCCATAAATGGGCGCATCATGTTATGATAGAGGGCACATTAAAAAAATGATATAAAAAAAGATGATGATGACTTGGTTTGAAATGTTACTAAGTAAATTCAATTAAAAGGGCTGAAAATACTTTGAGTGGGCTTCACACCACCCTCCCAAAAACGCATGCCACACTCCCTCTGACATGTCCTTGTTGGTGACAAGGTCAACCCATCCCTTGTCATGCGAAACCTTCTTGCCCATAAAGTTGTTGCACATTAGGGTTTGGAAAATTATGAGGGGACCCCACCTCATACTTAAAAAATTCGCTGCCTTTCGCAAAAGGCCTCTCAATGCATAAACCCATGCTACTTTTTAATAGTTTGGGATTTCAAATTCCCCCCCCCCCCCGCACTTGGCAAGTGGGCCATGGGGATAAGAGGGGGTGATGTGATGGGAGAGGTGATAGGTTAGTAGATAGGGTGATAGGTTGGTAGATAGGTAGATAGGTAGTTTGTAGATTATTAGGGGGTTAGTTAGTGGGAATTAGATAGTTTAAGTTAGTTAAATAGACTTATTTCTTTATTGTGTTATTTGAATTATGTAGTTTCATTTAATAGATATACTTTTTATTTAAATTATGTAGTTTAATTACTAGATTTATAACCTTAGTTTTTATGTGAAATATATAGATTTGCTAATATGTTATAGATTTAATTTCTTATTGTTTTATTTAAATAATGTAGTTTTGTTTAGATATAGTTTATTTAATTGTGTAGTTAATTATTGATTAATAGATGTAGTTTTTATGTAAAATGTAAAGATTAGCCGATTTGTTAATAAAATTATACTCGTATTAATTACCTAGTTAGAATAATAATTTAGTAATTCACGTTGTTAATGGAAATTGAATAGCCTATTAGAGAAATAGATTTATTCGAACTTATTTTAAAATGTATAGTTAGTTGTTATTTTAATGTTAATATGACAAATGGAAACATGTTGCCCATGTGTTCAAAAGGGTTAGAGGTCAATTTAAATTTTCTATTTGAGGTTAATTAATATTCTATTAGGGAATTAATGGACTATAGTTGCATGGGAATTTGAAAGGGAGAATTTAATTATTTTTAGAAGGATAAGAATTAGATTAGATTTTGATTATTGAATTTTAAACTAGTGGTTAATGGTTGAAAGAGAATTGGGACTAGATTTAAATGAATAAGTTGTAATCAAGGTTAAGAAATAAAGTAATTACCACGTCAACCTAATTCAACGTATGATTCTTAACAATTGATTATCATCATGATACTACACATAGTTAAACATGAAACCAGAGTTAAATCAACCTGACCCAAAGGTTGACGTAACCTGTCTGACAAGTTGATGCTCTAATTTTGCATCTGTATGTGGTGTGACCCTAATTCAACCTATGTATACACCTTGTAACTCAAATACTAACTTTACCATGTTATCACATTACCTCAACACATCCTTTGTTAGTGGTATGCACTTGCATTTTAAAAAAATTTGTATGTGTGTTTTGGCCTAGTTTTTGGCATGACAACTAGGTCTCGCTACAAATATTGGAGGCTATCCTAAACACATACAGAAAAAGGTGCCAGTAATTAGAAGAAGACAAGTTCAAATCTAATTTCATGCTTCATTTTTGTCCTTCCACCACTTGGTCTCTTCTTGTCTTTTTTTCCTTTTCTATTTTTTTAGGGTTAGGTCTTAAACCATCTGAAGCTTGTTTCATCCTTACTTCTTAAGGATTCCAAGATGGTTTAGGACTATATATACAACATATTGTAACTTTTTAATGAGGATGGAATATAATTACAAGGTAGACTACTAAATTTTATCTGAGCCTCTGTATATTTTGGTCTATTGAATATATTTTGAAGTAGTTAGACATTAATAAAAATACATTGCAATCTCTATTTTATATCTTGTCTTATCTCTTTTTATTTATGTTCAAGACTTTATATTTTAGTTTGCAAGGCATTTAAATATATCAATTATAAGGTCATTGTGCAGTCATTTGTGAGGTCCTTCAAGGAAGGAGTAATTCTTTTAGATGATCCCAGAAAGCTGAATATTGGTATTAATATCTGGTAACAAATTTATAGGAGTGAGTTGATAGTCTATAAGGCATTCTATCTAGGCTGTACGTATTTTCATTAATCACCTAATTATGGATTCACATTTGAGATTGACTTTGTTGCTTGTAGGATTAGGAACTGTTTTATGGTTCAGAAAGTAATTGTTCATAATCCAATATTAAAAATCAATCAATTACATTTCATTCATAAGAAAGAACATATTTGTAAGTAATTGTATCCTAGGATACAATTCAGTTTTCTAATTCCTTCAAGAGAGAATCAATAGGTTAACCCTCCTAAGTTTAGAGAACTATAAAATGAAGAAGGATGAGAATCCTTATCATATTATTATTTTCTATTGTCAAGATAATGGTTTGGCTTATTAAGCTCTGTATCAAATTAATCATAGTTGTTTGCATAGTTTTCTATTTATTGACACAGTAAAAGGAAATTAGAAAACTAGTAAAAAGACCTAATCCATTGTAACTAATACTACAAGCTAGTAATCATTCAAAGGTAATACCTACCTGAGTCTGTGGAACTCAAAAAAGAATGAGAATATTATCCAGTCCTCATCAATTAGGCTTTTCTTGCATATAGTAAATTGGAAATATACAAGAGAAAGCATTCATACTATTTTAAAGTTCTTGCAGGAAAAATCCCTAACACTTAGAAAGGGAGTTTAACAGCTCAAGCAAAAGATCACAAGATGAACAAATCAGATGTGCCCAAGTTGAATAAAGATAACTTTGCATCATGAAAAAGCACAATAAGAATCCACCTATCAGGTATTGGTAATGATGTTACTCAACACCTAGATACTGAATATGCATTCCCTACATGACCTCACACACTTGAGCAATTGAGAGAAAACCATGAGCATAATTGCATGATGATAGAACTTGCTTCCTCACTCTCTGATGTTGCATTTGAAGATGTCAAAACTTGCACCTCTACAAATAAAATGTGGGATAAATTGAAGCTGGTACATGGAGGAGATGCTAATGTACTAAGAGCCAAGGTAGAAATCCTAAGAGGGAGGTTTGATGACCTAAGAATGAAAGAAGGAGAAAATAACACTTAGTATAGCTATAGAATCAAAGAGGTCGTCAATGCTATCTGAGGAGTTCAAGGTGTACTTGAAGAAGAGATAGTGGTAAGTAAAATCCTAAGAACCTTACTACCTATATATGATATTAGAGTATCTGCTATATAATAAATGAGAGCAGTTGCAAACAATAATTTTACTCTAGATAGTCTGATTGGTAGACATATTTCATTTGAGATGAATAACTTTGATAATAGTGTCTTACCATCTATAGAGTCTCCATTCAAATCTTCTTTGAAAATAAGTAAGTCAATTCATAGACACACTATGAGGAATGATAGTGAAAGTGATAGTGATGACCAAGGACATGATGAGATTGAAGCACTAATTGCAAGAAGATTGTAGAGAGGCAAAGGTAGATACAAAGGTAAATTACCACTTGTATGTTTTAATTGTAAAGAGATTGGACACTTTGTTGTGAGATGTCCTAACAGAAGAAAAGATGATAGAAGTAATGAAAAAATATATGAAAATAATTTTGACCAAGGTGATAACAGAGATTACTGAAGCAACTGACAATCTGATAGAAGAGATACCTGAGACTACAAGGAAAAAGGGAAGAAAACTTGTTACCTAGATGAGAACAGAGCTAATGATACTGACATCAAATCTGATGAAGACATTGAGATGGTATTTGTAGCCATGAAGGATGATTCAGATAAAAAAGAAGAAAGGTATGTAGAGACTGCACTCGTATCTAAGGTTAGTAATAATTATGTATGGATTATAGATAGTAGGTACACTCACCACATGACCGGTGATAAACAAAATTTTAAAATGTTTAAGTACTATAATAGTGGATCAGTAAAAATGGGTAATGACACACGTTGTCCAGTTGAAGGTAAAGGAATTATAATGTTGAATAACCTGATCAAATGTGAAAATTCTTACTAGGTAAAAGGACTGAATTATAGTATGTTAAGTATTTCATGGCTGACTAATACAGGTCACTAAGTAGCATTTGATAATAAAAATGCAAAGATATTTAATGAATCAGGAAGGTTGATTGGAACTGGTGAACATACAAAAGGTAACCTTTTCTATCTTGATGACATTAACACCACTTGTTTAATAGCTAGAAACGAAGACATATGGTTGTGGCATAAGAGACTATGTCATGTGAATTTTGACAACATGATAAAGATAATAAGTAAAAGAAGAGTAAGAGGCTTACCGAGCATGTCAAAGCCTGAGCATATCATGCATAAAAATTGTCAAAAAGGTAAGATGACAAAGTCTAGTTTCAAGAGTAAATCCCATACATCTAATGCAATTCTAGAATTAGTCCATACTGATCTATGTGGACCCATGAGGATAAAAAATTACTATGGAGATAGGTATTTCATTCTCTTTGTGGATGATTATTCTAGAATTATGACATTTATGTTCTTAAAATATAAATCAAAAACATTCAAGATGTTTAAATGGTATAAGGCTATGGTAGAAAAACAAAGTGGTAATGAATTTAAATTCTTAAGATTAGATAGAGGAGGGGAATTTATTTCAGATGAATTCACTAACTTTTGTAACGAGCATAGAATTAAAAGATAGGTTTCTGCACCAAGAACACCACAACAAAATGGAATTGTTGAAAGGAGAAATAGATTAATTGTTGATTGTGCAAGAACACTGATGATTGAGAAAAGAATCACTCAAAATTTATAGAGGGAAGCTGTCAGTACTGATGTCTATACATTGAACAAATTACAATTGAAGAAGTACACAAAGAAGACACCCTATGAGCTATGGTATGGTTACACACCCAAAGTAAGGTACTTTAGAATTTTTGATAGTCAATGTTATATTTTGAAAGATTATTTAAATGTAAAGCTTGACTTCAAAAGTGAAGAACGTATGTTTCTAGGGTATTCCACCAAATGCAAGGCTTATAAATGTCTTAAAAAGTCCTTCAACAAAATCATTGAAAGTGCAAATGTAAGAATAGATGAATTTGCAGAGAAGAATGATAAGGAAATAAGAAAAGAACCAGAAGACTACAACAAATTTGTTTACAATGAAGAACCTAACACTCTATCTGAGAAATAGTGTATCACTCCTAAGAAACATCACATTGCCCCCAAGCGTCAGGCTGCAATTACCAAAAATCATTAAAATACTCAAGATGATGTTTCGAGAGATGGAGATAAAAATGAAGGTCAAGATAATGATCAGAATGATGGACAAAGAGCTGAACTAAAAATTTCCAAGTATGGCACAAGACATCATCCAAAGAATTAGATCATAGGATACAAGAAGGTTGGAATGAGAACAAAAAGTAAGTCACTAAACTCTAGATGTTTACTTTGTGATTTTGAGCCTGAATCTGTTAATACTGCACTTGAAAATGAAGATTGGGTAAGTGATATGAGTGAAGAGATATAAAAAATTGAGAAGAATAGTACATGGACACTAGTACCAAGACCTAATGACAAGAATGTCATCGGTACAAAATAGATATTCAGAAACAAGTTGAATGAGAATGGATAAGTCACAAGAAATCAAATAAGGTTAGTATGCAAGGGGTATGCACAATAGGAAGGTATTGATTATGGAGAAACCTTAGCCCCATTTCTAGACTAGAAGGAGTAAGAATATTACTTTCTTATGATGCATATAAAGGATTCAAGGTATACCAGATGGATGTCAAATCTTCACTCCTAAATAGAATCCTAAAAGAAGAAGCATACATTGAACAACCAGAAGGGTTTGTTGATCCAAACAAGAGGAACATGGTATGTAGACTACATAAAGCCTTGTATGGATTGAAACAAGAACCTAGATCCTGGTATGAAAGACTTGACTCCTATCTCATAAGCATTGAATTTGTAAGAACAAGTGAAAATAGAAATTTGTACTTAAAAGAAGATACTAATGGTAATATTCTGATTGCTATAATATTTTTTGATGATATTATATTTGGGGGAATGAGATGTTATGTAAATCCTTTGCTCATGAAATGAGAAAAGAGTTTGAAATGTCTATGTTTGGGGAGATCAAATTCTTTCTTGGTCTACAGTTTCATCAAAAGATGTAGGCATATATATCACTCAGTCCAAATACATCAAGGAAGTGTTGAAGATATTCAAGATGGAAGATTCCAAGCCAGTTGGAACACTTATGGAAACCAGATGTAAAATGACAAAAGAACACAAATCAAATGAGGTAAATCAGACCTTGTATAGATCAATGATTGGAAAACTAATGTATGTTGTTCATACTAGACCATAAATTGCACATGTGGTTGGAATAGTTGCAAGATTCTCTACTAATCCCAAAGAATCACATATGACTACTGTCAAGAGAATTTTGAGATATCTTAATAACACTGAGGACTATGGCTTATGTTATAAAAGAGAAGGAAAATTTTAGCTACAATTCTATATAAATTTTGATTGGGCTAGAAACATAGATGATTGAAAAAGCACAACTGGAGGAGAATTCTTCATGGGTGATAGACTTGTCACATGAATCAGCAAGAAGCAAGGATACATATCTCACTCTACAGCAGAAGGAGAATATGTGGCTACTGCTACTAACTTAGCTAATATTGCATGGATCAAACAGTTGTTGGAAGGTATGAATATAAATATTCTTGAGCCAGTGATTATCTATTATGATAATACTAGTGCAATAAACATATTAAAGAATCTAGTCATGAATGCTAAGACTAAGCATATTGCCATCAGGTATCATTACTTAAGAGAAAAAGTGCAAGAAAAGGAAGTGATACTAGAATATGTTCAATCCAAGGAACACTTAAATGACATATTTACCAATCCATTACTGAAAGATACATTTGAGTACCTAAGACAAAGACTAGGGGTCCAACCCTTGTCTATTGGTCAGTAAGCTGACTAGGAAGCTGCATCAGCCTACACACAATCAGAAGATCATTCATGTTGATGCAAGCACAAAGATGGACTACAAAGATAAACTATACATAGTAAGGTACAAATCTTCACTGAATACCAGAGTCACTGTATTGTTGATGGATAGGGAAATTCATGGAGTATATTATAAAAAGGGATGGAAGATGATATGGAAGAACTGTTTGGCATTATTTTCAAAGGGAGAGATTATATCATTGTCCACTCATTATCTGGGAGAGAGATTCAAAGTAAGAGCTAATCATTATCCACAGGGAGAGATTACATATGAAATATCCATCAAAGGGAGAGAAGTAACATAAGGGAGAGAATACATACTAAGGGAGAGATTGTTGTCAAAAGAAAAAGACATGATCAAGGAGAGGAACAATCAAGGAAAAACACATATCCGAAATAAAGATAGAATTTGTGATGCAGGAGCATCCTGGGTGTAAGGGCAATCTTGCATCACCCAAAAATATGTGTTTTTCTATTCAATAAGGGCTATTTTGTCCAAAGCTTCTATTTTTGGAAACTTACTATTTTTAGTAAGTTGGTTGTTTGAACTCAGAATGTTCTAATTTTCCAGGTGAAGGTTCATCTTAGTCATATAAGAATGCCAGTTGAATTTCATTGCCAGA
>MU227979.1:654140-675224 GCA_018584345.1 Thuja plicata | reverse complement strand
ACAGTGGAGTATTCCAGCTACTACTTCAACTACCAAGGAGATTGAAGATATACTAGATAGTCATGTTGGTAGAAGCACAAGGAACAGGACATATGAAGAATATCTGGTCAAATGGAGAGGATGACCTATAGAAGATTAATCATGGCTAACAATGGAGGAGGTTGACCAGCTTGGTTTTCCTCTACACACCTGAGACGTGACAGGGTCACTTCTCAAATTACCCCATGTGTCTGATGTAGGAGCATCTTGGGTGTGAGGGCAATCTTGTATGACCCAAAAATGTGTGTTTTTCTACTCAATAAGGGCTATTTTGTACAAAGCTGCTATTTTTGGAAACTTAATATTTTTAGTAAGTTGGTCATTTGAACTCAGAATGTTCTAATTTTCCAGGTGAAGGTTCATCTTAGTCATATAAGAATTCTAGTTGAATTTCATTGCCAGATCATCTGTATTGGCAAAGTTATTAAGGATTTACTGTTGAGATTTTAGGGTGCAAAACCTTTGAGCTCAATTTTTAGGACCTTAGAGGCTCCAGATTGAGGTTGAATCCCTAGTTGACTAGTGTTTTGCTAGTCAGGCACTGTAGATCGTGATCTCCCCTTTTTAGAAAGTGGTTATAATAGCCAATCGGAGCTACAGTTTAAAAGTTATGGCTTCCGAAAGTTGGGCTACCTAATCTCATGTTTTGTAAATATTTAAAGCCGGCCCTTTTGTAATAAAAGTGAAAAATAATTAAATGCTAAGGGTATTCGGCCTTAATGGCTAGATTTCTGGAACCTTCTTGGGCGGTGGAAAATTGCCTATTTAAGGAAGGCCCGTGGTGTTTTCTAGGGTAGTTCTGAGTGGTTATTTGAGGCTTTCTCCTATAGATTATTGTAAGGGATACCCATGTGGATTTTGATATTGTAATTTTGAAGTTTGTAATTCCACATTTGTGGAGCCAATAAGAAGCCAATTTTCTATCCTTGCAAATTTTTGTTGTTTCCCTTTGTTTCTGTCGTGTACTTGTGGTATTAAGGGGAGTCCCCTTCATTAAGTTGATACATCTATCCAGTAAAGAGATTGAAGATTGAAGACAAAAACTCTGCAAGAAACAAATCAAAGCTATATGAGCTAATTGAGAGCTAGACATTTGTATTGGTTATAAAATATAAATATTTGGGAGAGATGGATGAGATGCACTTGATATATTTCATATTGTATTAATAATAATATAATATTTTTGTTTCCATCAATGAAAAATGGAGAGATTGATGAATCATAACTGATTGAATGTTTGAAGATGTTAAGTTGATCACCAAAATGCAAAAAGATAATGCAAGACATTAAATCAGTTAATGGATTGTATTGTCATTAATTTTAACTTGATATAATATGATTGGTTATATACAAAGTGTCAAAGACTTTAGAGAATCAGAGAGATAAAGATTATGCTTTCAGTAATGCATAAA
Source organism: Thuja plicata (assembly GCA_018584345.1). Lineage (NCBI taxonomy): Eukaryota > Viridiplantae > Streptophyta > Pinopsida > Cupressales > Cupressaceae > Thuja > Thuja plicata. The sequence continues at coordinate 673,773 of MU227979.1, read as the reverse complement.
ATATTAGCATTCACTAAGTGACTACAAACACTGACAGGAAGTGCCCCCCAATGGACAGAGAAACCCAAAATTAAAATTCATAGTGTTACCTGAGAAAGAAACCAAACAAGAATTACCGAAGAGAAAAATAACAAGCATTACCGATGAGAATAAATTCATAGTGATGCCCGATGGACAGACAACCCTGACAGACAAACAACCCTGATGGATAGACAACCCCGAAAAAGATGCCCAAGGAGAATTTAAGTCTTGACTAAAGATATCAAAGAGTTAAATATTGAAAAGAAATAAAGTTTAGAAAAAAAAAAAACTTAGTTGGAAAGAGCTAAAGATAGATTTAACTAGTTGTTAACATTGTTCTCATCAACAAGTTATAGCCAGAGATAAGTAAAAGATTTAAATTTGTTTTATCTAGTTATCACCAAGAAATCTAAGGGATAAAAATTAAGTAAAGCTTTAAAGCAAGATTGGCTAAGATTGTGGATCATGCTAGAACAAGAAAATCAAGAAGTGAGAAATGGTGATATTATGTCTATAAAGAGACAATCTAATTCATTATGAATTAGGGGAGTGAATAGAGAAAGAGGATGCTGGAGAGAAACTGATGAAGAACAACTTCATACAATCCTCATCAATCAAGCCAAGGAAATAGATAAAGAATTCTATGAACATCAAGAAATAGAGAAGTACAACATCACCGAGAAGATCAAAGTGAAGAAAAGGTATTGAAAAGATGTATTGATCAGAAAGGTATAATGAGCTTATAATAGATCTAAAAATATGAAAGTCTAAGTTGTATGTGTGAATAGATCATTTACTCTTTTATTTTAACCATTGATTCAGAAAGTCTCTTAACCGAGTAGGACTTAACAATCCTTTCTATATTGAGATACATCCCAAGGAGTATCAAAAATTTTGATCATGAAGATAGAATGAGATGCTAGATACCATTTGAAAAACTACACTGGGTTTGGTCATAGAAGGTAGCATAGAGATGCTAGATATCAAGTGACAAACTATTTTAATTAAATCCTCTAACAAGGTCACACCTAACAGTGTGTTTGTAACATTTAACAGGGTTGGCTCTTCACCGAGCTCACTTCATAAGAGTGAAAATTTTGGGTTACTGGTCCCAAGTGTTTTTTCCCTTAACAGGGTTTCTACATTGAAATCCATGTGTCAATGTTTTTATGAGTTATTACTTTAGTGTTTTGCATTACACATAACTAATTCTGGATTGATCGGTATACACTAAGAAATTTACTATTTTTTGATAAATGAAAGACTGCTAATTGGTAAATAGTAAGAATAAGGTTTAATAGTGAACTCTGAGCAGTAGTTATTTTCTGTGATTATTTGAAGCATTCATCTTATAGTACTGAAGATAACTAGAGGCTTAATATTGTGGTAGTAAGTTTGTGGGTTGATTTATTGGAATATTTTTTAGGCCATTGATTCACCCCCCTTCTCAGTTATTCTAACAATAAGTGATCCATATGATGTTGGATTAGAAGATTTTAGAAAATCCATAAAGTAAAAGCATGGATTATGAATAGAGTAGGATATGCTTGTGTTAAAATTAAAATTGTAAATGAGGATTTTTCCTCATCTAGTATTATCCCGCATGACTGAAGTGAGAATTGTAAACTAGTTAATGTACAAGACTTTAAGTACCAGTAGAGACTGGAGGTTTTCTTTGCTCCATTATTTCCTACCAGTTCACGTACTGAATGAAGGTGTACTTTTAAGAATTTTATTAATAAAATGAAATTACTTGCTACAGCCTCTTACCCATAAAAAAAAGAAACACAATTTATAGTAAAATAATTGACATAATAATTTATGGTAGAAAACCCCAAAGGGCTATAAACCACTCTTCAAATTTTTCTTTTATTGAACCTTTTAAGAAAATATTTAGAGCATCTAGTCTAGGAAGCACCAACCCCCATTACACTTTCAGGAGAACCTACCCAAGGAACACCCATCTCTTACAATTTAGAAACACCTACTTCAAGGAGCGCAAACCCCACACTAAGTTAGAAGCACCCACTTCCTATACACATAATAAATTTAGATCAAAGGATCAATTTTTTACCATACATTTCTCTTGATAATAACATCTCCTAAACTTTCTTCACATTTCTCAACTTTCTAGAATACTTTCATTCTTTGTTTTGCACATTCTATAGAAATTTAAAAAAAAAAATTACTATACCTATGCATATACTTTATATCAATATCAGGGACATATAAACATAGTCAAAAATTCCTTTGTTCTAGTAATAATAGTGCAATATGTTTATTACAACTTCTGAAGGCAATCATGAAAGGAATTATTACTGATCAATTATGCTAAGATTAACGCTAGTAAAGTTTAAACCCTCACACAAATAGTATATGTAATGAATAATATTTTCAAAACCAACATCTGCTTCATGGAATTATTCACAAATTAGAAATGCAATTGTGATATAAAACATTATTATAAAATAGATACAAATTCTGTGAATTCAAACTATTACTCTCTATTAAAACAAACCCTCATATTTCTATTATTAGCACCTTTCCATCTTTTCTTTCATCGTTTAGCCAACCTCTAATCTTATTTCTTTGAATAAAATCTGTCACCCCATCTCATCACATATTAAATTCAAACATATCTATTTATATAGTAAATTCAATCATCTGTAATCGGTTCAAATCTGTTACAAGTTCAAATGTTTGCACTACATCGATACATACTTTTCTGCATCATTATTCTATATTACATCGATTAAAAATAATATATTTTATAACACAAAAACAATGTTATCCTTAACATGTCATTGTTCATTATCAATTAATTAACAAAATAAAGTAATTTGAAAGAAAACAAGTAACTATCTTTTTGGACCGCACTGATCATAGTTAGTTAATCTAATACGAAGAACATTCTTTGAAGCTCAATCAATGACAAATATTTAATATTTTGTGAAACATAATATCCATAAACTAATACCAATATATTTTCCATCATGGAATCATTATTTGTCAAGTTGTCATTATTTTCAAATATTCTTTCATCATACAACATTCCTTTTGTCATACACAAGACTCTTGTCGCTTGAGTGACAAGAAGCAAAATGCACTTACTAGAAGTACATACTCTTGAATGTATAAACTACAAAATGTTGTTATGATTAGACTATTTCTTTAGAGAATAAAAATCACCATAGTCTCCATAGGTTTGTACTACAAATATAATTATTATATGATGAATGTCACTACTAGTAACTTGAAACTTTAAGACTTCATACATTGTCACTACTGACCAAGGTTTAATATGTCTCCATATACATATATCTTCCAGACGAAATATGTTAACAAATAAATCTGATCAAGAAAATATGTATCATTAATAGATAATTTATTGGTTTTTGATTGACTGGTTACCATTGACATCAATGAAAGAAACCAAAGGTATCAAAAAACTCCCCCTTTGGCATTGATATCAATACCTACAACAATTCTCCCCCTATCAAACATAATCAAGTTTACCCACATTGTTTTTCATCTACTGAAACCAATGAACATATCTTGTCTAATCATAATGAATAGAACTCAACATGATGAACATTATGACTATCATGTTGTCTCATGTCCCCCTTTGACATTAATGAAAAGCAGGGCACTATCAAGTTTCATATTAGTAGAATGAATAACATGAATACTCCCCCTGAAACCTATCCACTTGTGAAAGAAACTAAGGTAAGAGTGAGATATGAACCCCAACATCTTCCGTAAACCTTCAAAGACATCCTTGGACAAAGGTTTAGTAAAAATATCTACTAACTCATCAGTAGAAGGAACATATTCCAAAACCATACTACCATTCAACACATGTTCTATGAGAAAATAATAACAGATATCAATGTGTTCTATATAATATTTAATGGCTAGTTTTAAAATACTAATGGAAATGGTGTTATCAAGAAAGATAGAGACCATTTTAGATACACTCACCTTCATGTTTGATAATGTTTGCACCATCCAAATAACTTGTTGACAACAAGAACATGCAGCTATATATTCAACCTCCACTATTAATACTGTTGTAGTTCCTTGCTTCTTTCTATGCCAACATACTAGCTTATTCCCTAAGAAAAATGTTGCTCCTAAAGTACTCTTCCTATCAACAAGACATCCTCCCCAGTCTGAGTTAGCATCAATAGTAAGAGTGAAATTATCATGCCTTGGATTCCACAAACCATACTCCAAAGTTCTCTTGATGTGTCAAAAAATTGTTTTAATAACAATTACATGTGATTCTTTAGGTGAGGATTGAAACCGAGGAACAAGACACATAGCGTACGTACATTATATGAGGCCTTTAATATATAAGATAAAGTAAGCTTCCAATAATGGATCTATACCTTTTTTCTACATCAAGAGAATCATCTGACTTACTAAGTGTTCAACCTATTACCATTGGTGTTCCCATAGATTTGCAATCTTCCATATTAAAATTATTGAGCATTTATTTGGCATAATTTGTTTGAGACAAGAAGACTCCTTTCTCCTTCTGTGAAATCTGCAATCTAATAAAATAGGATAGCTCTCCAAGCATTGAAATTTCAAATTTAGATTGCATTAGTTTAGAGAACTTATGACTTAAGTCATCATCACTGGAACCAAACACAATATAATCAACATAATCAAGTATCACAATAACATCATCCCCTTCAAACTTTACATATAAATTTCTAACAACTCCACCTCTTGTAAAGCCATTTATGTCATGATACTTGTCTAACCTAGAGTACCATGCTCTAGGGGATTGCTTCAAACTATAGAGAACCTTCTTTAACCTGTAGACATAGTTAGGATTTTTTTTTTCTTGAAATCCTTTAGGTTGTTCCATGTATACCTCCTCATCAAGATAGCTATTTAGAAATGTTTTTTTAACATCCATTTGATACATTTAAATCCTTTATAACTTGAAAAAGCTAGAAATATTCTGATAGCCTCAAGCCTAGCCACATGTGCAAAGGTTTCACCAAAATAAACACCTTCTAATTTAGAATATCCCTTACAAACTAATCTACCTTTATTCCTTGTTATCCTTCCATTCTCATTCAATTTAGTTCTAAAGACTCATTTGGAACTTATTTCATTCTTATCTACAGGTCTAGGTACTAACTCCCAAGCTTTTTTTTCTTTTCAATATATCATTGTTCCTCTTCCATTTCCTTGATCCATAAATCATCTTTAATTTCTTCAACATAAGTCTTGGGTTCTATTTCAAATAATAAACATAGATTATCTTTCTCACCTAATTTTGAAACCCTTCTTATTTGTATGCCTTCTCCTTTGTCTCTAATTATATGATCTTGTGGATGATATTTAGTTAACATCTTTCCTACAAATTTGGGTCCTATCATTTCTGGGAAAGGAAAAATTTATTTTTCTACTCCTTCCTTATCACTTTCTTCTATCTCTTCTTGAGATAGTGATTTGACAACCTCCTTTTCAGCCTCTAGAACATGAGTATTATCAACCTGCACTTGTGATAGGGAAACTCTCCTAGAAACTACTCCTAGTTCTTAACCAAGTCTCTTTTAGGACTTATTAGGGATTATTTCTCACATGTATGATGAGCTACAACTGATTGTATGTTTGAAGTCATTTTTTTAATAATCAACCGAGTTACAGATATGATGATAGACATTAATCAATTAATGTATTGTCATTGATCTAAACTTTTTTAAGTATCAGTATGGTAATAAAAATATATTATGGATTGAAGATCTAGAACAAACAAAGTTTATGTGGTTGGTAATTAAAGCATTTTGTATACACCGAGTACTAGTGAACACCGAGTAAATACATATTATATCGAGTGTAGTGATAACCGAGCTAGGGATTACTGACACATCAAGGTATTCACTGAGCAATTAAATAAAACCGAGGTTGACTAAAATGATGAGCTGGAAATTGATGATTTTGAGGTAAATGATAAGATTTGTTATGATGATCAAATGGATATGAAAATTCAAGGAAGATTCGATGACAAATATTGAAATGTGTTTTTGACACAACTGGCAAGGAAGGTTTATGTAGAAAAACCAACAATGGAGATTAAGCAGAAAAATCTAAAGGATGGATGTTAAATGATTTATGATGTCTATATAAGAGACAAGAGTTTCATTACGAATACACCGGATATGTGCACATGCAAAGTTTATGCATGAGTGATCAAACTAGTTGAAGACAGAACCGAGCATTTTTTGCAGACAACACTAGGCAATAGAGGAAATAGCATTAATCGAGAAGAATAGATTATGAAGAATCAGATGAATTGAACTGAAAAAATTGATCACCGGTATTATGTACTTAGCATAGATCTAAAAATCTACAAATAGAGTTGTATTTGAATCAGATCATTACTGTATCAGTTTAACCATTGTTACAGATAAATCTCTTAACCGAGTAGGACATGAAAGTCTTTACTATGACTTTTTAATAAACATTGAGTGTTTTCTTGATGACCCCATAGTGAATGATTGTTCAAGAGAGAATTATTAGTTTTAAATCCTCTAACCAGGTCACATTTAACAGTGTGCATTATAACTTTTAACAGGGTTCGCTCTTAACCGAGCTCACTTCAGAAGAGTGAAATATTTTGGGTTATCGGTCCCATGTGGTTTTTCCTTTAGTAGGGTTTTGACGTTAAAAATATATGTGTTAATATGTGTGATTTTTGTGGATTTTTATTTTACTTTACACATTTCTTTATCTAAATTGATCGGTAATCACAATATTGATTTACTACTACTTGGTACATGACTAGACAACTTAATAGTAAAGTTTGAGATCACACTTTACATTTCACCGAGTTGATTTATATGTTTAAAATTATTCTTTATATGCATCTGGGAGAATTGGGGAATATAGGATAATTGGGAGCTAACTGATTCACCCCCCTCTTAGTTATTCTAACAATTGGTATCAGATAATAGAGTTCTTAGAAGGAAAGTTTTAAAGGACTTAAGATAAAGATCAAGATGTATAAGAGAGACGCACCGAAGCTGAACAAGGAGAACTTCTCAACATGGAAAAGCAGAATGGGACTATACCTGTCAGGGATTGGAGATGAATTAACACTATACCTAGATAATAAATTCATCCTATGTACTAGACCTTTGAATATTACTCAGATGAAAGAAAAACATGAACACAACACTATGATGGTAGAAATTTCTTCTTCACTCACTGATACTGAATTTGGGGATATCAAGACATGTACATCAGCCAATCAGATGTGGGACAAGATTATAATAGTTTATGGAGGAGATGAAAATGTACAAAGAGATAAGGTTGAAAGTCTCAGAGGAAAATTTGATGACGTGAGATTGAAAGAAGGAGAGAACATAACATAGTACAATACCTGACTGAAGGAGGTTGTGAATGCTATTCGTGGAGCAGGTAGAACTATTGACTAAGATACTATTGTGAGTAAGATTATAAGAACCTTATTGCATATTTATTCTATAAGAGTCTCTACAATACATGAAATGAGAGCAGCACCTAGAAATAATATTAATGTTGATAGTCTTATTGGTAGACTAATTTATTTGAGCTGAACAATTTTGACAATATCATTGTACCTACTATGGAATCTACATTTATGTCATCTTTGAAAATTAGCAAATCTGGTAGCAAAAACATGATAAGAAATAATAGTGATAGTGATAGTAATGACAAGGAACTTGATGAACTTGAAGCATTAATGGTTAGAAGATTGCACAATGACAAAGGAAGGTATAAAGGTAAACTACCTTTGATTTGTTTTAATTGTAAAGAAATTGGACACTTTGCTACTCAATGCCCTAATAGAAAGAATGATGAAAGAAATGAAAGATCTAATGATAGAAAAGATGAACAAGAATACATAAGAAACTAACAGTATGACAAAAGGAATAACCAAGATTACAAAGACAAAGGAAAGAATTCTTGTTACATTACTGAAGACAAATATGATGACATTGATTCTGACACTGGTGAAGATATTAAGACAGTATTTGTAGCTTTGAAAGAAGATTCAGAATCTATGATGAAAGGTATCTTGAAACAACACTTATTTCTAAAGTTAGTAAGCATGAAATTTGGCTTATTGTAGTGGTTGTACACATTACATGACTGGAGATAAAGAAAATTTTGAATTTCTTGAGAATTATAATGGTGGATCTGTTAGAATGGGAAATGATACACCTTATCAAGTGAAAGGAAAAGGTACTATTTTGTTGAACAACAAAATCAAATGTGAGAATGTATATTGGGTAAAAGGACTTAATTATAATATTTTTGAGTGTCTCATAGTTGAATAAAATAGGTCACTGAGTTGTATTTGATAACAAAAAATCTAGAATCTATGATGAAACAAGAAATTTGATGGGCATTGGTGAACAATCAAAAGGTAATATATTCTATCTTGACACTGCTGAAAGTATTGTTTGATGGCTAAGAATGAATATGTATGGTTGTGGCATAAGAGGCTTTGTCATGTAAATTTTGACAACATGGTTAATATCAGTAAGAAAAGAAAGGTAAGAGGTTTACCAAGATTATCTAAACCCGACCATGTAATGTGCAAGAATTGTTAAATGGGAAAAATGTCAAAATCTAGTTTTAAGAGCAAGAAATTTTCATCTAATGATATTTTGGATATAGTTCATATAGACCTATGTGGAACAATGAGAAAATAGAGTTATTATGGTGACATATATTTTATTTTTTTTGTTGATGACTACTCTAGAATTATGGCTACCATGTTCCTAAAAGAAACAAAAATGAAGCATTTAAGATGTTCAAATGGTACAAAGATAAAGTAGAAAAATAAAGTGGTAGAGAACTAAAATGTTTGAGATCTCATAGAGGAGGTGAGTTTATTTATGATGAGCTCACTAACTTTTGTAATGAGTATGGAATTAAGAGATAGGTTTCTGCACTGAGGACACCACAACAAAATGGAATTGCTGAAAGGGGAAATAGATCAATTGTGGATTGTGCTAGAACGTTGATGATTGAAAAGAATGTTTCACAAACATACTAGAGAGAAGTTGTCAGTACTATTTTATACACACTGAACCAAGTACAACTGAAGAAAGATACAAATAAGACACCTTATGAGCTATGGTATGGTTATACATCTAATGTGAGTTATTTTAGAATATTTTGAAGTCAATGTTATATCCTGAAAGATGATAGAAATGGAAAAATTGATTCAAAAAGTGATGAAGGAATATTTCTTGGATATTCTACTATGAGTAAAGCTTATAAATGTTTGAACAAGACTTCTAAAAAGATCACTGAAAGTGCAAATGTGAGATTTGATGAGTTTTCTAAGAAAAATTATGAGGAAAGAGTGAAAGAACTAGAAGATTATAATAGATTTTTCTACATGGAATAACTTGATACTATGTCCGCACAGATACCTAACTTTACCATGCAACAAGGTAATGATACCGAGCAACAGAAAGAACCAACCAAGAATCAAGAAAATGTTGCAACTGGAGATCATGATCAAGAACACATGAACCTACTAGAGAACATAATGAAGAACAAAGAATTAAACATGTACTTGCAAAATATGTAAGAAGACATATCCACAGAGTTAGATTATTGGAGATAAGAGAGCTAGAATGATGACACGAAATAAGTCAAAATAAAACATATGTTTGATTTATGAATTTGAACCTAAAAATGTTAGTGATGCACTTGAAAATGAAGAATGAATAATTGCAATGAATGAAGAAATTGAGCAGATACAGAAGAACAAAACATGGACATTAGTATTAAGACCAAATGATAAGAATATCATTGGCACAAAATGGATATTCAGAAACAAATTGAATGAGAATGGAGATGTAACCAAAAATAAAGCAAGACTAGTATGCAAAGGGTATGCACAAGAAGGTATTGACTATGGAGAAAAATTTTGCACTCATTGCTAGACTTGAAGGAGTTACAATATTACTTGCATATGTTTCATATAAAGGATTCAAAGTATATCAGATGGATGTTAAATCTATGTTTTTGAATGGAATACTAGAAGAAGAGATATGCATTGAACAACCTAAAGGATTTGTTGATCCTAATCAAATAAACATGGTATATAAGTTACACAAAGATTTATATGGTTTGAAACAGGCACCGGGAGCATGGTATGAAAGACTACACTCCTACCTTATTAGTATTGGATTTATTAGAACAAGTGATAACAACAATTTCTATTTGAAAGGAGGAAATGATGATAAAACTCTTATTTCTGAAATTTTTGTTGATGATATTATATTTGGAGGAAATGATAACCTATGCACACCATTTGCTGATGAAATGAGGAAATAATTTGAAATGTCAATATTTGGAGAGATAAAAAAATTTATTGGATTGCAAATTGAAGATATTTAGAATGGAAGAATCAAAACTAGTTGGAACACCTATGATGATAGGATGCAAATTGAAAAAAGAAGGTAAGACAACTGAGGTAAATCAAACATTCTACAGATCTATGATTAGAAAGTTGTTGTATGTTGTACACACAAGACCATACATTACACACACAATTGGAATTGTAGCAAGATCTTCTGCTAATCCCAGAGAATCACATATGATAGTTGTAAAGAGAATTTTTAGATACCCAAATAACGCTAAAGATTATGGATTATGGTACAAAAGGGAAGGCAAGTTCAAACTGAAAGTTTACATAGATGTTGATTGCGTTGGGAACATTGATGATAGAAAGAGCACTACTGGTGGAGCATTATTTATAGGAGAAATATTAGTTACTTGGATAAGTAAAAAGAAAGGATGCATATCTCAGTCAACTGTAGAAGTAGAATGTGTTGATGTTGCTTCAAACTGTTTGAACATTGCATGGATAAAACAAATTTTGAAAGGTATGAATGAAGAGATCACTGACCCAGTGGTAATTTATTGTGATAATACTAGTGCAATAAACATTTGAAAGAACCCTATGATACATGCAAAAAAATCACATATCTATCAAATGTGACTACTTGAGGGAACAAGTACAAGAGAAACAAGTGACACTAGAATATGTACAATCAAAAGAATAACTTGTAGACATATTCACTAAACCTTTACCAAAGGATACATTTGAGTACTTGAGGAATAGACTAGGGTTTTGTCCCTTGTCTATCAATCACTAAGCTGAATAGGAGGTTGCATCAACCTACATCAAATCAGAATATCAATCATTTTGATGCAAAGCTGAACTGGACTGACATAGACATATCAGTACACTACAAGGTACTTATTTTATTGAACCAAAAACCAGAGATATGTTTTAGCTACTGAAGAGCTGTATATTTATTTTTGGAATTATTGTGAAAGTGAGAGAATGATCAATGAAATATCTATCCATTAAAGGGAGAAAAGATTCTACAGATAAAGGAAGAGAAATGACATATCTATCTACAAAGAGATTCAAGAATAGAAGAGTCAAAACTGTAGGGAGAGTCTGCATGGTGAGTTTTTAATGCTGAAACATTTTATCTATTAAAGCTAGGGAGAGATACAATATTTTGCAGTTGTAGAACAAAAACTTGGTATTCTATGGCATTTTCATATTGCATATTTAATATTGTGTAACCATAAATTCCAAAGGGAGAGATTGATGAACTACAACTGATTATATGTTTGAAGTCATTTTGTTGATAATCAACCAAGTTACAGATATGATGATAGACATTAATCAGTTAATGTATTGTCATTGATGTCAAATTATTTGAGTATCACCATGGTAACAAACATCTATTATGGATTGAAGATCTAGAACAAAGAAAGTGTATGTGGTCGGTAATTGAAAATTTTTATATACACCGAGTACTAGTGAACACCGAGTAAATATAGTGTATACTGAGCATAGTGATAACCGAGCTAGGGATCACTTACACATCACTATATTGACTGAGCAATTAAATCAAACCGAGGCTGACTAAAATGATGAGATAGAAATTGATTATTCTGAGGTAAATGATAAGATTTTTTATGATGATCAAATGACTATAAAAATTCAAGGAAGATCGGATGACCAAGATTGAAACGTGTTTTTGACACAACTGTAGAGGAAGGTTTAAGAGAAAAAACTAATGATGGAGATTAAGCAAAAAAATATTAAGGATGGAAATTAAATGATTTATGATGTCTATATAAGAGACAAGAGATTCATTATGAATACACTTGATGCACACAGATGCAAATTTTATGCATGACTGATCAAACTAGTTGAAGACTAAAGTGAGCATTTTATGTAAACAACACCGAGCAACAAATGAAAGAGCATTAACCAAGAAAAACAAAGTATGAAGAATTGGATGAACTGAAGTGAACAAATTGATCAGAGCTATTTTTTACTTAGCATAGATCTGAAAATCTACAAACAGATTTGTTGTTAGAATAATTGAGAGGGGGGTGAATTAGTGGCCTTAACAATTATTCCAAATGATCCAACCAAAAAATTATCTCTCAAATATAATACCTTCAATTATATTACAGTCCCAATTTCATCAAGATTTATGCCATAAATAATCTTAACAAATATAAACTTCTCAATAAGATATATTTTTTTATCTTTTCTAGACTTTACTGAGTAGCAGCAAATAAACTTAGTGTTAACTAACCAATCCAGTTTCAATAATGTGTAAAACAAAAAATCAATGCAATGAAATATATACACATTTGACTCAGATTTTAATGTGGAAACCTAATATGGGAAAAACCACTTGGGACCGGTAACCCAAAATATTTACACTCTTCTGAAGTGATCTTGGTGAAGAGCCAACCCTCTTAAAGGTTATAATACACATTGTTAAGTGTGACCTTGTTAGAGAATTTAAAACCAACAGTTTGTCTTTTAATCTAGCACTTACTATGTTGTCAACAAGAAAACATTTTGATGCTCTTGAGTATCTCAATACAATAAGGACTGTTAAATCCCACGCAGTTAAGAGATTTTCTAAACCAATGGTTAAAATGATACAGTAAATGATCTATTCAAAATACAAATTTGATTTGGAATTATTCAGATGTATTATTAGTCCAATAATACCTCTCTGATCAATGTATACTTCAGTTCCTTTTCTTTCTTTCTTTATTCTTCTTGGTGAATGCTTTGTCCTTTGTTGCTCGGTGTCTGTAGAATTCATTGGCTCTGTTCTTCAACCTGTATGATCATATATGCATGAAGAGTTCTATCTTCACACAAAATATACTCAAAATTCCTCTCTTTGATAATTAATTCATTGTTTCTTTATATAGACATGATTAGCCGCTCAATCTCATTGTTTTTGTTGTAGATCTCTCCTTGATCCATAAAACTTGCCATGATTTGATTTATCCCATAAAGCTATCCTTTAGTTTTATTCCATGAATATCTCCTTGATAAATGTGAATACAATGCACTTTTAATCTCCTTCCTTGCTTTATCTTAATTGATCATTGATAATAAAACAATCAATCAGTCAATCCCTAAATTATAGCTCTGCCAACTAGGTCATTTTTTCATTCTTTGACTCTAGTTATGCTCGGTTATTAACTTCAGTTATGCTCGATCATTAAATCCAATTATTCTTAGTTGTTAACTCTTGTCCAGTAACACTTGCTCAGTTACTTCTATGCTCAGTATACACTATGAACTACTTGTTGTTCACTGTCACTCAATGTATACAGACCTTTTATGTTTTATCGACCACATAAACTTTGTCTCTTTAGATCTTCAAGGTTATGACAATATGTGTATAAACAATCAAACCATATCAAGTTGACATCAATGAAAATACAATAAATTAACTGATTTAATGTCTTGCATTTACTTTTTCATCTCGGTGATCATCAAAATATCATATTCAAACATTCAATGAGTTATAGGTCATCATTTCTATTTGAATTAGATCATTACTCTATCATTGTAACCATTGTTACAGATAAATATCTTAACTGAGTAGGACATGAAAGTCTTTATTATGAAATTCTAATGAATGTTGAGTGTTTTCTTGATGACCCCATAGTGAAGGATTAGTCAAAAGAGAACTATAGGTTTTAAATCCTCTAACCAGGTCACATTTAAAAATGTGCATTGTAACCTTTAATAGGGTTGGCTCTTAACCGAGCTCACTTCAGAAGAGTGAAATATTTTGGGTTACTGGTCCCAAGTGGTTTTTCCCTTAGTAGGGGTTCCACATTAAAAATCTATGTGTTAATATGTGTGATTATTGTGGATTGGTATTTTACTTTACACATTACTTTATCTAAATTGATCGGTAATCATAGTATTGATTTACTGCTACTGGGTAGATGACTAGACAACTTAATAGTAAAGTTTGAGATCACAGTTTACATTTCACTAAGTTTATTTATATGTTTGAAATTATTGTTATATACATCTAGGAGAATTTGGGACTATAGGATAATTGGGAGCTAACTGATTCACCCCTCCTCTCTATTATTCTAACACTATAACCCTACTACCTTAGGAGGTTTCAAATCTCTTTCCACCTACTCTCCTAGATCTCCACTACCAATTCAAGAATCTCACACTTCTACCATGAAATCACAAGGGTAAGCTCATCTACCACCTTCCTAGCCCTTTCAAAATCACCTTGCAGAATTATAAGGCTTGAAAATAATACAATTCAATCCTCAAATAGTTCTTCTTGATTGATCTTGAAGTCATTTTCTTATTGATTTCAAGATTCCCTATTTTTAGGCCTACTAGACTAGTAGGTGACAATTAGGCCTAATTTAAAGATTTTTGGGCTTTCATTGAAAAAAAAATCAAACAACCTTATAAACATTTCAATGAACTAGACACCCCTTTGAGAGACCCTAAATATTTTGTTGGTCTTAGTCCTCCAACCCTCTGTACAGTGCCAAAACCTAATTTGGGCATTTTTTTTAATAAGAAACAGACTTGTATGCACACTTTTATTAGAAAATATACTCAAATGGATTCAAAGGATATTTTTCTCTTCACCAAGGTTCTATCTAAACCCTATGCACACCTCCATGCTCTTGGATTTGTCAATCCAATCAACTCTTGAAAGTTATTCAACTTTGTTACTCTTTCTTCCTAGCAAGGCTATGACAGAGCTCCCCTAGGGAAAGAGTTTAAAAACAAAAAAACATCCCTTTATGGACTCCTAAAAAAAGGAAAAGAATGTACATTAACTCTACTTTTATGTCTCTATGGTTTGTGAGGTTACTACAGAGGGTTTTGAAAGTAGATCCATTTCACTGTACCCAACTCTGTACAATCTAGTGAACAAGAACCAGAGACAAGAATTTTATTTATGCACCCCAAAAATTAATAAGAATTAAAACCACAAAAAAATGCAAGTAAATATGCTACTCTAACTAACCATAATTAAAAATGTGTAGATCAATCCATTGAGCACAAAATTACACCAGTAACACAAGATTACAGAGATGTATCTAGAACTATCACTTTGTTCTCTATTGAAGTTTGTGCCAAATGTTAACCAACCTAGTTAAAATTACAAGGGAGACCTTCAATATGTCCTGCTACTATTTTTTTACCATTGGTTTTGACCCATAAGTGACTTAGGGCAAGTTTCACTATTTTTTCCAAATGTTGTCATGCAAAAATGAAAAAGTTGCAAAAGTTGCTCTAGCAACTTTTTGCAATTTTTACATCTTTTCAAATTTCAATGCACTGACCCAATCTATGGGTTCACAATGATATATAACCAAAATAAGTCATTATATGCACTCTTGGTTCCATTCTCCACATTATGCCACTTTGCGCTTACATTTTAATTCTTGGGTCTATTTGACACATTAGGCTAAATTGCCACACCAAAACACAACACTCTCCAAAATATACCTATTGGACTCTTGACTAGTCCTTAATCATACTAAGACTCTGATTGGATCTCTCATGCAAAAATTTAAGGATTGAAAATCATATAACCCCTAGGTGCTCCTACACCATTCTCCCCCTATAGGAAGAAAGTCAAGCCACATCAAGTGTCAGCAACTCAACATCAATGCAAAACTTCTTAAAGTCACCTTCAAACACCCAGGTAGCCTCTTCTTCAGGTAAGTTCTTCCTTTTGATTAGGTTCTCCAAATATGTGTCATTTCTAGTTTTCATTTTCACCCTTGAATTAAGTACCTTCTATGCTTGTTGCTTGGTCTGGTGAGGTAAGTTCATTTCACTGACCATATCTGTAACACTAGAAACTTCTTGAATTTCCTCAAGAATGGAACCTTTATAGTGCATCAAGTATGCTATATTAAAGATAGGGGAGAGAGATATTTCTTTTGGTAAATTGGTGTAGGAGCACACCTAACTCAACCCCTAGCACCTTATTTCTGGCATGTACTGACTCTAGCCAAGTCAGGAGAGTGTGTGTGGACCTTGGAAGGTCATTTGTTTATTTTCCCTAAGATGGATATGACTAGGTCAATCCATGTCTAGATAGGTTGCTTAGGTGGTTTCCTTTAGTTGTGTGTGTGTGTGTGGTAGTTTGGAAGCCTCTATAAATCCAACCAAGGCAACTTGAACCTTGATAAGCTTCTTAGTTAACACTGCTGAGTTAACACTAAGGCTGAGTTAACACTGCCAAGATAACACTGAGGCCAAGTTAACACTGAGGCTGAGTTAACAATGTAGTGCCAAGTTAACACTGATGCTGAGTTAACACTGTAGCTGAGTTAACACTGTAGCTTGGCCAATACTCTAGCTCAGCTTGCATTACTATTGCTCAGTAATATTCAATTGTAATGGCCCGTGAAAAGAAGATCTTGTCTTTTATGGACAGTATGGTTAGTGTAACAGTTCCTGAAGAGATTCTTGTGAATGAGTGGACCGTTAGGGTCATTTCCTATGAGAGGATGGTTACTAATAACATCCAAGAGCATTCATTTTTAGAGATCTAGAGAGTAGAGATTGAAGAAAAGAGAAGCTACATGAAATCACAGAGTTGCAGATTATTGTACTATTTTGTTTTGTTTCCTGTAATGAGAATTTGTAGATAGTGTGTTTAGTGGATATCAAAATTATTTATTCATTTTTCATGCAAGTAGATTAGTTACATTATTTTCTATTTGTAATTTTTTAGTTCTTCACCAATTCTAGGTTGTAAGAAGTAATGGCCCCTCGAGATTCCTTAATCCATGGTGACGATCATGTGTTGGGATGGAACTCGAGAGGAGCCCTTGTACATAGTTTCCTTTTTGTTTTTGGTAGGAGTAGCAATAGGTGTGAATCTGGAGATCTTACCCTAGGTGAGCTTGGAAATAGTCTGGCTGGGGAAGAGAATGAAAGCAATGTTTTGAAAACATTGATTGAGTGGGAAGAATGAATCTATTTGTGTAGGTTTAGTAAAGAGGAGATGAAAATCATTTCGATGGGGACTGAGTCTTGAAGAGGAGGTAAAGTTGAGAGTGACTTACCTTAGTTTGGGGGTTTGAACACCCTAAGGGGTCTAGGAAAAATATCTCAGAATAGAGCCAAACTGGTTTTTTAGCAACAACAAGACTTCTGTCCACATCAGATTGGTATCAGAGCCCTAAAAGATTTGGGTATGTGTTGTTTGGATGTTATCTATAGAAACTTCTATCATCTCATCTAAGATGGTGACTAAGTTGGAAGAAGTGTAGCTTAGGACTACAACAGTTAGTGAACGAATGAGAGAAGTTGATGGAAAGGGTAAAGCAGTGGCAGAGGAAGACATTATTCCAAAGCCAGACCCTATGCTTCAAGAAGAGCCATTCTTGAAAGCATTGAAGGCAATGAGTGGTAAGTCCTTAGAAGGTGTGCCTCTATTTAGTGGCAAGATGGAACCAGAAATAATCATGGAATGGATATCTTGAAAATCACTTTGACTGTGATAATGTGACCGAAGCTCAGAAATTAAGAATAGCCAAGACAAGGTTGAGAAGAAATACTCTCACTTGGTGGAAGTTTGTCCAAGATGAGAGGGAAAAATAAGGAAAGAAACCCATAACTAGTTGGAAAGGTATGGTGGCCAAGATGAAGGAAAATTATCTTCCTGATGATTATGAAGTGCAGTTGCACAAAAAGAGATAGAATCTAAGACAAAAGGATTTAGAAGTCAGTTCCTACACCAAAGAATTTCACAAGCTATGCTTAAGGTCACATGTGATGGAAGAAGAATGCATGAAAGTGGTTAGGTACTTGAATGGACTCAAGTGGAGTATCCAAGAGGAAATTAGTCTCTTAAACCCCAAGACTGTACACCAATGTTACCAGCTATCCCTCAAGATGGAGGAAAAATTCAAGAAGAAGAAAGATTCAAATAGCAAAGGAAGAGGAAGAGACAATAGAGGTCATAGAGGAGGATATGGAGGAAGAAATCAAAGTGAGTCCAAACTCACTGAGAATCAAGGAGAATATAGTAACACAAGAGGTGGTTATAACCGTGGAAGAGGTTCAAATAGTAGTTCAAGAGGAAGAACTAACAACCAAGGAAGAGGATCTTACTTCTCTTCAAGGAAGTGTTACAATTGTCAGCAATTTGGACATCCTGCATATTGGTGTCCTAAAAAAGGTTCTACTTCTCAAGGAGGTGGAAAAAGAGTTAACTGTGTCCAAGAAGAATCAAGTTGTAGCACCAAGCCATCTGAGGTACCGTTAGAATCAGAAGAAGGTGAGAACCTCATGATAAGGAGGACCTTAATCAGAGAGCCCAACCAAAGAAGAGCACTCTTTAGATTGAAGTAGAAGATTACAGGGAAGGTGTGTAGAGTCATTATTGATTCAGGCTCAACTGATAATATCATTAGTGAAGAGGCAGCCAGCAAATTAAATTTGAAAAGGATTCCACATGAAAACCCATACAAGGTTACATGGCTCAGCAAAGGACAACATGTGTTTGTAGGAGAACAAGCATGGGTAGAATTCACCATTGGAAAGTACAAATATAGAGTTTTATGTGACATTCTTCTCATGGATGCATGCCATCTTCTACTTGGAAGGCCATGGAAATTTGATATCCAAGCCATGCATGATGGAACCAAGAATGCATACTCATTCAAGAAAGATGGGGTGACTTTCAAAATTCAGTCACTAATAGAAGAAGGAGAGATGAAAACATAAAGTCCAAGTGTGCTCATGGTTGGTGAGAAGGAGTTCTTGAAGACTCTAGAAGGAGGAGGAGTTGGTTTTGCTTTAGTATTGAAGCCAAAAGATGAAGTTTTTGTCAAGAAATCAGAGATACCAAAGAAGATAAAAGAAATACTAGAAGAGTATAAGGATATTGTTAATGATGGCCAGCCCACTCCCCTACCTCCTAAGAGACTTGTTAGTCACAAGATTGACTTCATTCTAGGAGCTACCTTACCTAACAAAGCTACGTATAAGATGAATCCTCAACAGAATGAGGAAATAGCCAAGAAAATCAGAGAGTTATTAGACCAAGGCCTAATTAGAAAGAGCATAAGCCCCTATGCGGTCCCTATTGTTTTAGCACCTAAGAAAGGAGGAGCTTGGAGACTTTGTACTGATTCTAGAGCCATAAATAGAATCACCATTAGGTATAGGTTTCCAATACCCAGAATTGAAGACCTAATGGATTGTTTAGGGGAG
>MU227979.1:638158-654090 GCA_018584345.1 Thuja plicata | reverse complement strand
AGAAAGGAGGAGCTTGGAGACTTTGTACTGATTCTAGAGCCATAAATAGAATCACCATTAGGTATAGGTTTCCAATACCCAGAATTGAAGACCTAATGGATTGTTTAGGGGAGGCAAAGTACTTCAGTAAGATTAATCTTAAGAGTGGTTACCACCAAATTAGAATTAATGAAGGAGATGAATGGAAGACAACCTTCAAAACTATATAAGGTTTGTATGAATGGCTTGTAATGCCATTTGGTTTGTCTAATGCTCCCTCAACTTTTATGAGGTTGATGAATGAGGTATTTGTAGAATGCATTGGTAAGTTTTTTGTTGTCTACCTAGATGACATTTTAGTTTTCAGCGGAACTAAGGAGGAACATATTAGGCATTTGAAAATTGTTTTCAAGAAATTGCATGATGAAAAGCTAATGATCAATTTGGAGAAGTGTGACTTCAATGATGCAGGAGCTTGTATATCTTAGTTTTTTTTTTTCACAGGATAACCTCAAAATGAACCAAGAAAAGGTGGATGCCATTCTAAGTTGGCCTACTCCCAAGGCTACTACTGAGGTGAGAAGTTTCCATGGTTTAGATTAGTATTATAGAAAGTTCATTAGACATTTTAGTGGGATTTGTGCACCCATGTTAGACACAATCAAAGGTGGGATGAAGACAAAGTTTCAATGGACACCACAAGCCAACAAAGGGTTTGAAAAACTCAAGGAGAAGAATGCAGAGTTGCCTACTCTAGTTCTTCCAAGCTTTGATAAGCTTTTTACAGTAGAATGTGATGCAAGTAATGTGGGCATTGGGGTTTTCATAATTCAAGAAGGAAGACCAGTAGCTTTCCGTAGTGAGAAGCTAAATGATGCAAAGAAGAAGTACTCTTCTTATGACTTAGAGTTGTATGCTCTAGTCCAAGAACTCAAGAAGTGGAGGCACTACTTGCTTCCAAAGGATTTCATAGTGTATACTAATAACCAAGCTATCAGCTTCCTTAACTCTCAAGACAAACTTAGTAGCAAACACATGAAGTGGGTGGAGTATCTACAAGCCTACACTTTCAATATCAAGCATAAAAAGGGAGTACATAATAAGGTTGATGATGCATTGAGCAGAAGGATACTCATAGTCCAAGCAGTTCAGCTACAAAACATAGGTATTGATAGCTTCAAAGACCTATATGCTGAAGATGAAGATTTTTCTCAAATCTACAAGGTATGCAAGGAGTTTAAAAACAACTTTCGTGGTGAGTTTTCTGAATATACCTTGCAGAATGATTTATTGTTTAAAGGAGGTTAGCTTTGTGTTCCTAAAGGATCTATTAGAGAGAATTTGATCCAAGAAAAACATAATGGAGCACTTAGTGGTCATTTTGGAGTCAGTAAGACTCAAGAGCTAGTCACTAGGTTCTATTTTTAGCCTAGAATGAATAGAGATGTTAGACAGTATGTTGAGAGTTGTCTAGTGTGTCAAAAAGCAAAGGGGACATCTTCTAATGCAAGTCTTTATCAGCCACTTCCAATCCCAAACAAACTATGGGAATGCATAAGCGTGGATTTTGTAGTTGGTTTGCCAAGAACAAGGCAGGGATATGACAGTATTTTTGTTGTTGTAGATAGATTTAGTAAGATGGCACATTTTATACCTTGCAAGACTATTCATGATTCTTGTAACATTGCTCAGCTATTTTTCAGTGGAGTGGTGAGGATCCATGGACTCCCACTCAGTATTGTCTCAGATAGTGACACAAAATTCATGAGCCATTTTTGGAAGACCTTATGGCAAAAGCTCGGCACTAACTTGTCTTTTGGATCTGCATATCATCCACAAACAGATGGCCAAATAGAGGTAGTTAATAGGAGTCTTGGTAACTTGCTGAGATGCCTCACAAAGGAGTATGGTCAAGCATGGGACCAACTCATTGGACAAGCTGAATATGAATACAATGATATAGTGAATAGATCCACTGGTAAGAGTCCTTTTGAAATAGTTTATGGATTTCACCCAAGAGGAATTTTTGAGCTTAGATAATTGAAGGAATGAATGCATGGTAGTGGATATGTTGAGGGATTTTATCATTCAATGAGGGAAATACATGAAAGTGTGAGAAATAATTTGATTGAGAATGTTGAAAAGGTAAAGCAAAAGGTGGATGCAATGAAGAGGGATGTTCAGTTTTAGATTGGAGACTTTGTGATGGTACACTTGAACAAACATAGGCTGAAAAAAGGTGTTCCTCACAAGCTACAGATGAAGAGGCTAGGTCCATGTAAGATACTTGCAAAGTATGGAAACAATGCATACAAGGTGGAGCTTCCTGAAGACATTGGGTTTTCACCGACTTTCAACATTGCAGATTTGATAGCGTACAAAGGACCAATTCAAGATGCTGATCAGAACCTTCAAGATGTAATACAAGAGGTAAAAGATCTGAAATTATCCCCTACTCCATCTATGATAGTAAAAGATACTAGACTCAAGGGTCTACAAGAAGACTAGGAGCAGAGACTACATGGAGCACCTTGTCAAATGGCATGGAAAAGAAGAAGTTGATGCTACTTGGATCAGAGAAACAAAATTTAAGAGGTTGGGCATTGATCCAAACATGCTCAATCCAAGGATGGATTAACCTTTCTTTTTTCTGGGGGAGTATGGTGCAGGAGCACACCTAACTCAACCCCTAGCGCCTTATTTCTGGCATGTACTGACTCTAGCCAAGTCAGGAGAGTGTGTGTGGACCTTAGAAGGTCACTTGTTTGTTTTCCCTAAGATGGATATGACTAGGTCAATCCATGTATATATAGGTTTCTTAGGTGGTTTCCTTTAGTTGTGTGTGTGTGTGAGGTAGTCTGGAAGCCTCTAGAAATCCAACCAAGGCAACTTGAACCTTGATAAGCTGCTTAGTTAACACTACTGAGTTAACACTGTCGAGTTAACACTGAGGCCGAGTTAACACTGCTGAGTTAACACTGAGGCTGACTTAACACTATAGTTTCAACTCAATGTTGAGTTAACACTACAGCCGAGTTAACACTCCAGCTCAGCCAATACTAAAGCTTGGCTTGCATTACTGTTGCTCAGCAATATTCAGTTGTAACGGCCAATGAAAAGTGGATCTTGTCTTTTATGGACAGTATGGTTAGTGTAACAGTTCCTAAAGAGATTCTTGTGAATGAGTGGACTGTTAGGGTTGTTTCCTATGAGAGGATGGTTACTAATAACATCCAAGAGCATTCATTTTTAGAGATCTAGAGAGTAGAGATTGAAGAAAAGAGAAGCTACAGGAAATCATAGAGTTGTAGATTATTGTACTATTTTGTTTTGTTTCCAGTAATGAGAAGTTGCAGATAGTGTGTTTAGTGGATATAAAACTTCTTTGTTCATTTTGCATGCAAGTAGATTAGTTACTTTTTTTTTTTTTGTAAGTTTTTAGTTCTTCACCCGTTCTGGGTTGTAAGTAGTAATGGCCCCTCGAGATTCCTGAATCCATGATGAGGATCATGTGTTGGGATGGAACTTGAGAGGGGCCCTTGTACATAGTTTCCTTTTTGTTTTTGGTGGGAGTAGCAACATGTGTGAATTTGGAGATCTTACCCTAGGCGAGCTTGGAAATAGACCGACTGAGGAAGAGAATGAAAGCAATGTTCTGAAAACATTGATTGAGTGGGAAGAAAGAATCTATTTGTGTAGGTTCAATAAGGAGGAGATGAAAATCATTTCGATGGGGACTGAGTCTTGAAGAGGAGGTAAATTTGAGAGTGACTTACCTTAGTTTAGGGTGTTGAACACCCTAAGGAATATAGGAAAAAGATCTCAGAATAGAGCCAAGCTGGTTCTGTAGCAGCAACAAGACTTTTGTCCGCATCATAAATCCACCTTATAGGAATTGGTGCCATATTTGGCCAGTATTTTACAAGGACCTTTTCTTCTCATTTGTAGTATACTTGGCACTCCTTTCTATAGCCTATCCTTTTTTAGATGGAGCATGACCCAGTCTCCAATCTCAAACTATATATCCTTCCTCTTAAAATTAACCTTATCCTTTATCTTTTGAGTGTTCTCAGTCAGAGTTGCTTGAGTTGTTCTTGAACTTCTTTCATGGATTGTGAAAAATACTCAACATGTCCACTCCTTTCCATGTTTCCAAGGTCTCTGAGTTCTATTACACCTCTTGGATGTATACCATATACCACTTCAAAAGAGCTATTCCTTGTTGTCTTGTTAACATTATCATTATAAGCATACTCAGCTTGGTGAATGACTTGATCCCAAGCCTTACCATACTCCTTGGTTAAACATATGAGAAGGTTTCCAAGTTTCATATTTACAAATTTTGTCTTCTCATATATTTCAGGATGATATGCATACCCAAAAGAAAAGTTGGCGACCAACCTTTTCCATAAGGTTTTCCAAAAACAACCAATGAACTTTGTATCATTTCCTGATACTATATTAACTGGTAGTCCATGAATTCTAATGAATTCTTTGAAAAAAAAATGAGCTATATGACTGGCATCATGAGTCACCTTGCAAGGAATTAAATGACTCATTTTACTAAATTTGTCTACAACAAAATAAATACTAATAAAACTAGTCTTTGTTTTGAAAAAAGCAACAATAAAGTCCATACTTACACATTCCCATAGCTTTTTGGGAATTGGAAATGATTGATAACGTCCAGCATTTGAGGAGGTTCCCTTAGCCTTCTAATATATGGTGCACTATTCAACATACTTCCTTACATCTTTCTGCATTTTAGGCCAGTAATAGAACCTTTGAACCAATTCTAAAGTCTTGTGCAAACCAAAGTACCCACTTAAACTACCATTGTGTTTTTCCTAAATTAAATTCTCCCTCATTGATCCTTTTGGAACACACAACTATCCACTTGGTGTAGGAGCACCCTAAGTTATTTAGTAAGATCTTGAGACATTTTGTCTTGTAGGTTGGTTTGGCCAACCATCCATGAATAAGGACTAATCTATAAAGTCCCTAGTGTGTTTTGAGGTATGATTAGAGCTAGGAAAGGTTAGGGTTTGTATATTGTTGGGTCTAGTTAATTCTAGGGGTCTAAACTTAGAAGTCAACTCAAAAGTCAAAGGGTTGACCAAAGTCCCAAAGTGGGAAGATTTTTAAGTCTTTAATTTTATTAAGTCGTGTGGGGTCAATTGGTAAGGTTTGGAACCAATTAGGACCCTCAAAGTGGAAAAATTGTCATTTTGGCAAAAGTTGTCAAAGTTGTCATGATAACATTTCCTAGTTTTTAGGAAATAGCTCTTATGGTGCCCAAATCCTAACTAGAGGGTCTAGACAGGTGGGATAGGATTATATAAGTTGATTTTAACCCTAATCTGATAGTTATAATTGGTATTGTATGGACTGGTGTTTGAGAAGGAACTTTTTACAGTGTAATTAAGCTACAGAGCCATCATCCATCACTTTTATGGATCGAATGGATTGAATAAAAGTGCAGATAGTGTGTAAAATGGGATTCCTTAGATCTTTGTGGCATTAGATTAGTCATTTGTTCTTTCTGGTTAAGTTTTAGTTAATTTCTTGCATTCTGTGAGTTCACTGGCCAGTTTTGGTCCAGTCATGTAAAGAATGGGTTTCTTTGGTGTTCTCGTGGTTCAAACTCCATGACCACTTGGAATCCATTAGAGCCTTGTATATAATTTGTATATATGTATTGTGGAGTTTGTGTGTGCAGGGGAAGCTTGAAAACAATCAGGCCCTAGGCGAGTACTAGCTATTCTGGCTAGGGTGACTGAGCAGTGCAGCAATTATGGAGGTTGCAAGTGGATTGGTATGTGCCAAACAATGATTGTGGAGTGTAGGGGCATGAGGGGCGGACCTTTTGATGAAAGGAGGAGTTTAGAGGATCTCATTAGATCAAAGGGAGAAGATCAAGAAACCAAAGCAGCCATCATGCCCAAGAAACCCTTATTTTTAGGGGTTTGGTAGAAGTCCAATGTGCGGATAGTATTGAGCCCAGAGACCTAGAAAATATTGTAGGGGAGGAAAAAACCACAAAGAATATGAATTTTTTTTCTAGGGTTTTTAAGGGATTTTGGTAGGAAAATCACATTTTCAGTGATTAGGAGGAGTAATAGGGCTAAAAAGGCTACAAGGCCTAGAAGACTTGATTTTGGAACTTGAATGGAAAATGAGTGTAGAGTTCACAAAATGGAATCCACAAAGGTTGGATTAGACCTAAGGGAAGTTGGGAAGTCAATCTTTGAGAATTTCATACCATTGGAGTGGTAGAAGGCTAGTGAAGCCATGGATGCAAGAAAGCTATGGAGGAGAGAATAGAGAGGAGTTTGAAGTTGGTGGGAAGTTCCTAGGGAGTTAGGGGATTAGGAAAGAATCCTCTAGTTAGGGTAGAGAAAGAGACCCTAAGAAAGAACAAGTGAAGGTCTTGGAGAGAGCTATAAGGATCTATGAGAGGATATCCCCATCAAATTGGTATTAGATCCTTTGAAAAGTCTTGGGAGTGGATTAGTGTATGATAGAGTGGAGTGAATCCATAGGTGAGAACATCATGGTGACCAATTCAAAGTTGGCCAAGGATTTGTCAGAGCAACAAATCAAGAATAGGCTTCTTGAAGAAGCAATGGAGGAAATGAAGATTAAGATAGTGGAGGTTACAGAGATAGCCAGCAAGTTGAGAGAAGAAATGTATGAAGGAATAGATAAAGGAAAGAAACCAGTAGAAGAGGAAGTAGAACCAGAGCCTGATCCATTTCTATCTGAGGAACCATTCCTCAAAGCACTCAAGGAATTGAGTGGGAAGGCTCTAGAAGGAATACCACTATTCTTTAGTAAGATGGACATGGAAATAGTTATGGAATGGATTGAAGGGATGGAGATTCACTTCAAGTGTGATGAGATTATAGAATAACAAAAGGTGAAGATAGCCAAATCAAGGCTAAGAGGGCAAGCACTTACATGGTGGAAGTTCTTGCAGGAAGAAAGAGAAAAAGAGGGAAAGATGCCCATATCAAATTGGAACAAAATGGTTGCAAAGGTGAAGGAGAATTACCTTCTATAAGAATATGACATTTAATTCCATAAGAAGAGATAGAACCTTAGGAAAAAATACCTAGATGTGCCAGCCTATACTGAGGAATTTTAAAAAATTTGTCTTAGATCAAGAATCCAGGAGACAAAGAGTATCAAAGTTGCCAGATACCTTAATGGATTAAGGTGGAACATTCAAGAAGAAGTTAGTCTCCTTACCCTAAATTCCATTCATATTTGTTTTCAAATGGCTTTGAAAGTGGAAGAGAAACTCAAAAAGAAGCAAGATTCTAGTTCTATAAATAAAGGAAGGGGTACAGACAATAGAGGTGGCCATAGAGGAGGTTCAAGTGGAAGAGGTAGCGATAGTAGAGGCCAAAGTGACTCCAGATATGTAGAGCAAGGACAAGAAACAAGCAGTAGGGGTGGATACAATAACAAAGGAAGAAGCTCTTGTAATAGTGGTAGAGGAAGATCAGGAGGTTTTGGGAGAAGCTTTCACTTTTATTCCATGAAATGTTACAATTGTGGATAGATGGGGCATCCTACATACAGGTGCCTAGATAAACCAACATCCTCACAAGGGGAGAAGAAGATAGCTTATGTCCAAGAAGAAGATTTCTCTAAAAAATTAGGGTGAGTCTAGATTTAGAGAAATGAGAACACCTTACCTTGAGAAGAATCCCAATCAAGACACCCACCAAAGATGACCACAAGCAGAGGAGGGCTCTTTTCAGAGTGAAGTGCAAGATAATGGGGAAATTGTGCAAGGTGATCATTGATTCAAGGTCAATAGATAATATCATATCTGAGGAGGCAGTAGAGAAGTTGAAGCTCACCAAAATCCCACATGTGTGTCCCTATAAAGTTACATGGTTGAATAAGGGTCAAAACATCTTGGTGAATGAACAAGTGTCAGTAGAATTTTCTATTGGAAAGTATCAGGATAGGATACTATGTGATGTCTTTCCAATGGATGCTTTCCATTTGTTACTTGGAAGACCATGGCAGTATGACAAAGAAGCAGTCCATAATAGGAAAGATAACAAGTATTCCTTCAAGAAAAATGGGGTAACTTTCAAAATGTAGTCTTTGATAGAAGAGGACATAGTGGAGAAGGCAGAATCCAGTGCCATGTTGATGAATGGAAAATAATTCCTAAGGGATATGAAATATGAAGAAGTTGGCTATGAAATCTTGTTGAAGCCAAAGGAGGAGACTCATAAGCAAGAACCTATGCCAAAAGAGGTGAGAGAAATGTTGGATCAGTTCAAAGACATAATTTGTGAGGGTACACCAGCTTCACTACCACCAAAGAGGGAGATAAGTCATTAGATTGACTTCATACTAGGAGCATCGTTGCCAAATAAAGCTACATACAAGATGACACAGAGAAAAACAAGGAGATAGCCAGGTAGGTGCAAGAGTTGTTGGATCAAGGATTGATTAGGAAAAGCATCATGCCTTGTGCTATCCCATTGTTGTTGGCTCCTAAGAAGGGAGGTAAGTGGAGGATGTGTAATGATTCTAGGGAAATAAATAGGATAACTATTAGGCATAGATTTGCAATTCCTAGAATAGAAGACTTGATGTATTTCTTGGGGGTGCTAAGTACTTCTCTAAAATTGATTTAAAGAGTGGGTACTATAAAATTAGGATGAAAGAGGGTTATGAGTGGAAGTCTTCATTTAAGACTATAGAGGGGTTGTATGAATGGTTAGTTATGCCCTTTGGGCTTACCAATGCACCAAGCACCTTTATGAGGGTGTTGAATGAAGTCTTGAAGGAATATATAGGAGTTTTTGTAGTTGTCTATTTACATGACATCCTCATATTCAGTAAAACCAAGGAGGATCATATGAAACACTGGGAGTTAGTGTTGAAGAAGTTGTGGGAGGAGAAACTCACCATAAACCTTGATAAGAGTGATTCATGAAGGAAAAGTTAGTCTACCTAGGCTTTGTAGTTTACAAGGGTGACTTAAAAATGGATAAGGAGAAAGTAGAGGCTATCTTGAACTGGCCTACTCCTAAGACAAGGATAGAAGTTAGGAGCTTCCATGGGTTAGCCCAATTCTATAGGAAGATCATCAGGAGACTCAGTGAGATTTGTGCTCCAGTCATAGAGACTATAAAAGGAGGATTGAAAACAAAGTTTGTATGGACCAAGGAAGCTAATGAGGGGTTTGAGAGGTTGAAGAAGGAAGTGGCTACTTATCCTATATTGTTGTTACCTAGTTTTGACAAACTATTTATTGTTGAGTGTGATGCAAGCAGCATTGTAGTAGGAGTTGTCCTAAGCCAAGAAGGCAGGCCTATGGCCTTTTTCAGTGAAAGACTAAATGAGGCTAAGTATAGGTTCTCTTCCTATGACTTGGATATATATGGTCTTGTGAAAGCCTTAAAGAAGTGGAGGCATTATCTATTTCCTAAAGAGTTTGTTTTATTTACAGATAACCAAGCATTAAGTTACATAAACACTCAAGAAAAACTTAGCTTGAGGCACATAAAGTGGATGGAATTCCTATAGTCATATACCTTCACTATAAAGCATAAGAAGCGGGTGAAAAACAAAGATGCAGATGTCCTTAGTAGGAGACTACTTACCATCCAAGAAATTTAGTTGCAAAGTACAAGAGTTGAAGCTTTTAAAGACCTATATGAGGGAGATTCAGATTTCTCAGAGATTTACAAAGTGTGCAAAGATTTTGAGAATCACTTTCATAGTGAGTTTGTAGAGTATACATTGCACAATGGGTTTCTATTCAAAGGCAATCAAATTTATGTTCCAAAAGGCTCTATGAGGGAGAACCTCATTCAGGAGAAACATAATGGGAGTCTAAGTGGACACTTTGGACTAAATAAGACATTGGACCTAGTGGAAAGGTTCTATTGGTAGCCAAAGATGCAGAAGGAAGTGAGAAGATATGTGGAGCAGTGTGGAATATGTCAGAAGGCTAAAGGAACTTCATCAAATGTAGGAATTTACCAGTCATTACCCATCCCAAGTAGACCTTGGGAGTGCATAAGTATGGACTTCATAGTGGGGTTACCTAGGACTCCAACTAGTTTAGACAATGTATTTGTAGTGGTAGAAAGATTGAGTAAAATGAGCCACTTCATACCATGCAAAAAAACACATGATGCCAGCCATATTGCCTACTTTTTTTCAAACAAGAAGTGAGGATTCATGGCCTACCAATGAGAATTGTTGTAGACAGGGATGTGAAGTTCATGGGTCACTTTTGGAAGATCTTATGGAAGAGAATAGGCACAAATTTATCTCATGGATCTTCCTATCATCCTCAAATGGATGGGAAGATTGAATTAATCAATAGAGTTCTTGGAAACTTGATTAGATGTCTGAAAAAGGAATATGGACAAGGATGGGAGAAATTTATTCCACAGGTAGAATTTGCCTATAATGATAGAAAAAATAGGACTACAGGAAAAATTGCATTTTAGATTGTGTATGGGGAACATCCAAGGGGTGTGATGGAGCTTAGAGACCTCAAATAATATGAGGGAGTTAGTGGGCATGCTAATGATTTCACACAATAAATAAAGGAAGTTCATGAACAAGTGCAAAAGACCTTAATGGAGGCCAATTAGAAGTTGAAGGCAAAAAGAGATGAGGGAAGGAGAGATTTGCAGTTTAAAGTGGGAGAGTTAGTAATGGTGTTCCTAAATAAGGAAAGATTAAAAAAGGGGATACCTAGTAAGTTACAGATGAAAATAATTGGACCTTGCAAGCTATTGGCTAAGTATGGGCCTAATGCTTATAAGGTAGAGTTGCCCAAGGAGATGTTAATTTCTCCAATCTTCAATGTAAAAGATTTGATCAAGTATAAGGGGATAGATATGGATGATTTGAAGTATATTATAGAGGTGCATAAGGACATGGGAGAGTTCAATAATCTAGAACAAGTCAAGCCACAAGTGGAGAAGATATTGGATTCAAGAGTAAAGAAGAAGACAATACACAAAGTCTATATGGAACATCTAGTGAAGTGGAGACAAAAACCAGAGTCAGAAGCCACTTAGATAGCTTAGAGTGACTTCAAGAAGCATGGAATCAATGAGGAGTTCCTGATACCACATGTACCTTAACTTTATTTTTGTAGGGGGGAGGATGGTGCAAGAGCACCCTAAGGTCTTTAGTAAGATCTTGAGACATTTGGGCTTGTACGTTGGTTTGTCCAACCATCCATGAATAAGGACTAATCTATAAATTCCCTAGTGTTTTTGAGGTGTGATTAGAGTTAGGAAAGGTTAGGGTTTGTATGTTGTTGGGTCTACTTGATTCTAGGGGTCAAGAACCTAGAAGTCAACTCAAAAGTCAAAGGGTTGACCAAAGTCCCACAGTGGGAAGATTTTTAAGTCTTTAATGTTATTAAGTCATGTGGGGTCAATTGGTAAGGTTTGGAACCAATTAGGACTCTCAAAGTGGAAAAATTGTCATTTTGGCAAAAGTTGTCAAAGTTGTCATGACAACTTTTAAAAGTTGTCATGACAACATTTCCTAGTTTTTAGGAATTGACTCTTATGGTGCCCAAATCCTAACCAAAGGGTCTATATAGGTGGGGTAGGAGTATATAAGTTTATTTCAACCCTAATCTGATAGTTAGAATTGGTATTGTATAGACTGGTGTTTGAGAAGGAACTTTTTACAGTGTAATTAAGCTACATAGCCATCATCCATCACTTTTATGGATTTAATGAAAGTGTAGATAGTGTGTAAAATGTCATTCCTTAGATATTTGTGGCATTATATTAGTCATTTTTTCTTTCTGGTTAAGTTTTAGTTAATTTCTTGCATTTTGTGAGTTCACTGGCTAGTTTTGTTCTAGTCATGTAAAGAATGGGTTTCTTTGGTGTTCCCATGGTTCAAAATCCATGACCACTTGGAATCCATTAGATCCTTCTATATAATTTTTACATATGGCTTATGGAGTGTGTGTGTGTGTTGTCATGCCCCAAACTTTTGGCACTAAAAACTTTCCCTAATCAACTTAAAATTTTCCCTTTTAAACACGTTTTATTAACTATAGGAGATGTAGTCTTTTCTTTTCTTAATACACCTTT
Source organism: Thuja plicata (assembly GCA_018584345.1). Classification (NCBI taxonomy): domain Eukaryota; kingdom Viridiplantae; phylum Streptophyta; class Pinopsida; order Cupressales; family Cupressaceae; genus Thuja; species Thuja plicata. The sequence goes on along the minus strand of MU227979.1, from coordinate 641,995 downwards.
GCAAATTTGAAAAAATTATATTAATTGAAATTTTATTCTATATTTAGTAAAACAACCATAAATTTAATTTTGGTATAACCATCATTTTAAATAAGGGTCCAAATACTAATCTTATTAATAGAAATGAAATACACCGATTTATAAGTTTCTTCAAACAAGACGGTTACAATTTCCAAAACCCTTTCAAAATTTACAAGGAAAAAACTTGAACAGAAAAAGATGACTTCAACTAAACTTTCAGAAGCTTTCTCAGAACTTGCAATAACATCAAGGTTGACCATGGAGGCTCACCTCCCAACCTAGGCCTTTGCAAGGCCACCCCCGAGCTAGGGGATCTATAACTGAACCAAGATACATACACACATAATAACCAGGAAACTAAAAATAGGAACACAAGAAAATACCCATTACCCAAGGATATACATAGGTCTCCAAAAGACCTAAAACAAAGGGGTGAAAGAGCACTACCACAAGAGGAGAAAGCTAATAATACAAAAATAGGTACACTAGGAATAGGCCACACATGGGCTCAACATTCCTAAGTACCACATATATAATCTTTTTCCATGGCCACAATGGACTCATGAACAAATTTCTACCCTTCACCTCCATGCCCTACGACAAAAAATGGAGTAAATTTACCTTTCTTTCACAAAATAAGTTATGGCTTCAAGACTTCCAAATTTTCTTATGAACCTCAAATTCCATTGGGGATTCCTGGCATCATGGGCACCCATATACCCATGTACATCCCTCCACACATGGGAGACTCTACATTACTTGGGTAGATCACTAACTTTCACCCCATCAAGGTTACCCAACCCTCCCAAGGGTGAATAAGCCTTGAAGAACCCCATATACAATCAATTAAAAAATAAAAATACAAGACTCAACACATAAACTCCATGAAAAACCATGAAGCTAAAAACAATAACATAAAATCCATTCATAGATTTCTCAAGCTAAGTTCAAATGTAAGAAAACAATACTCTAACTATGATAATCAGAAAACTCACCTCAAATCCTAGCTATAGAAAATGCAAGGTGGTTTGTGAAGAGCTTCTCCTTCTCATCCTTCCTCCTTCTCTCAATACTTACTCCTACAAAAATGAAACTGTCTCTAAAAGTAGAGTGGGTGTGTACCCAAAACTCCCTCTCAGGCCTTCCTTATATAGGCATTCTTCCTAAAATATCAGGAGTCATAAATGGAGGGAAGACTCTAATCCATCTACTCTCCCCACTTGCCTTCTTCATAAATGGACTTAAATGTTTGTAAGGAAAGAAGGGATGGCTAAACCAAAGTCTTCCAACTCTCCAAATTCGCCACTTTCCAAAATGGTGACTTTAGGGGAGTCATAAATAAGTTTCAAGACTCTTAATGGGCTGAAAATGACCCCTAACCCCTAAGATACCAAGTGGGGTAGTTAGTTTGGACCCTAGTTACTCCCTAGGATCCCAAATGACCCTCCTAAACTCCACCCAAGGTTAACTCTCGAAAATCCAACCTTAAAAACTCAATCTAATCTCTCTTGACTCAATCTTATCTTCCTAAACCTAAGGGTAAGCATTGGGACTATACTAGGTAACTCTTGGGTAAAATTAAGCCTTTTCTAGTCACATTCACTAGCCATGCCAACACATAGAGTGCACATGTATCAAGTGACACAACAATTTCACATGAGCATGACTTATTACACATTTACTTAATTAAATAAATTACAATCATACACCACACTTTTACAAATAAAAATACAATACAACTAGGTCCATGTCTCTTTATATAGATAGGGCCTTAGCATCACAGTTTTCACATAGGTCCATTCCTAAATCCCCGATTAGTACCATGGTCAACTTTCCTACACACTCATTGCACCCATTAGTAGGTCCAATAAATCAACACATAAAATAATAGAATACATAATGTAAGTTGAACATACATTCACTCACACTTGCATCAAAGATTCTTTGAACTTAATAATACTTGCATCTATTCCGTATGCATAAGCACACTCTTAATAAATTTGAATCTTGATTACATCTAACATCCACATAATAATCCAATATACAAAACCATAAAAACTAAGTCTTAAACATAAATCCGCATCACACATGCAAAGTATCTAATAAATTCCCTGATTACATATTCAAGTGTTGTATACAATCAAAGGTTTCAATAGATCCTTAAAGAGTTCATGTGTCCCAATAATCCAATGATAAAAAAATTTGTATCGACAGGAGAACATATAAATGAGAAATAGTGCTAAGCTTATGTCATACTAGGGTAGGACTCACATGTGTAGGGGAAGCTTGAAAATAATTAGGCCCTTGGCGAGCACTAGCTATTCTGGCTAGGGTGACTGAGTAATGCAGCAATAATGGAGGTTGCAAGTGGATTGGTATGTGACAATCAATGATTGTGGGGTGTAGGGGAATGAGGGGCCGACCTTTTGATGAAAGGAGGAGTTTAGAGGAGATCATTAGATCAATGGGAGAAGATCAAGAAACCAGAGTAGCCATCATGCCCTAGAAACCCTTATTTTTAAGGGTTTGGTAAAAGTCCAATGTACGGACAGTGTTGAGCCCAAAGACCTAGAAATTATTGTAGGGGAGGAAAAAACCAACAAAGAATATGAAATTTTTTTCTAGGGTTGTTAAGGGGTTTTGGTAGGAAAATCACATTTTTAGTGATTAGGAGGACTAATATGCCTAAAAAGGCTACAAGGCCTAGAAGACTTGATTTTGGAACTCGATTGGAAAATGAGTGAAGAGTTCACAAAATGTAATCTACAAAGGTTGAATTAGACCTAAGGGAAGTTGGGAAGTCAATCTTTGATAAGTTGACACCATTGGAGTGGCAGAAGGCTAGTGAAGCCATGGATGCAAGAAAGCTATGGAGGAGAGAATATAGAGGAGTTTGAAGTTGGTGGGAAGTTCCTAGGGAGTTAGGGGATTAGGAAAGAATCCTCTAGTTAGGGTAGAGAAAGAGACCCTAAGGAATACCAAGTGAATTTCTTGGAGAGAGCTAGAAGCCTCTAGGAGAGGAGCTCCCCATCACCACCCTTAAACAAAAGTCCATCTTGCAATCTATAATTGGCATGTTCACTGTGAAAATGATTTTAGTATTCTAGGCATACCTTATAAGCCTCTACAAAGTCTTCATCCTCCTTATTGAGGTCCTTAAAACTCTCAACTCCTATGCTTTTCAACTGCACTTCCTGGATTGTGAGAGCCTTCTACTCAAGGCATCAGTAACCTTGTTACACCACCCCTTCTTATGTTTTATTGTGAACATATAAGACTGCAGATACTCTACACATTTGATGTTTCTATGACTCAAAATATCCTAAGAGTTAAGGAAACTAATGATGCAGGAGCATCTTGGGTGTAAGGGCAATCTTGCATCACCCAAAAATATGTGTTTTTCTATTCAATAAGGGCTATTTTGTACAAAGCTACTATTTTTGGAAACTTACTATTTTTAGTAAGTTGGTCATTTGAACTCAGAATGTTCTAATTTTCCAGGTGAAGGTTCATCTTAGTCATATAAGAATGCCAGTTGAATTTCATTGCCATATCATATGTATTGGCGAAGTTATTAAGGATTTACTATTGAGATTTTAGGGTGCAAAACCTTTGAGTTCAATTTTCAAGACCTTAGAGGCTCCAGATAGAGGTTGAACCCCCTACTGACTTGCACTTCGCTAGTTAAACATTGTAGATCACGATCTCCCCTTTCCAGAAAGTGGTTATAATAGCCAATCGGAGCTACGGTTCAAAAGTTATGGCTTCTGGAAGTTGGGCTACCTAATCTCATGTTTTGTAAATATTTAAAGCCGA
>MU227979.1:581841-599262 GCA_018584345.1 Thuja plicata | reverse complement strand
TTAGGGTCTGAGAGTAGCCCTAAGAGACTCAAGTGTGAGTCTAGAGGGTCCTGAATTGAATAGGATCCAAGGTGAGATTCCATAGAAAGAGTAGGAGTCTCAGAGAGTAAGGTGACCTCCCCATCAATCTATGATACATAGGTCCTTCTTTTCATAATTTAGATTAACTTGAGCAAACATAGGCTTACTACGATTCTTACCCACTTAAGACCTCTAAACTTTCATTTCTTTAACTTCTGATTTTTCTAATCCTTTATAACTTTTCAGGCCAACAAAGGACTCATTTCTTTCCTTCCTTATAAATCTACATTTTTTCTTGACATGCTCAACATTACTGCACTTAAAACACCTTAGAGCATTCATTCTATGAAAATAATTTCCAAGATTAAGCCTAGAATTCCTCACCAAATAAACTTTGCAATCATTCATCCTATGTCTAGATTGATTGGAAAAGAAACAATATCCAATTAAATAAGAATTAAATCTTATTGGAAACCTTTTAAAGAAAGTGAAGGGCCTTTTACCATGTTCTTTTGACCTCTTGTAATCATATTTGGATCTGCACCTTTGGATAAAAATGTATGATCAAATTTTGAGATATAATAAGAGTGATTATTGCTCTTACCTTGTTCCTCAAATGTTGTGGTTTTGTTTTTAGATTTGAAGATGCCATATAATGACTTATTATCTTTATTGGCCGAGATTTTTCAAATCTCAATGCCTAGTTTAGTCATATCTTTAGATCTTCTTTGCCATCTCAATATGTCTTCCAAGGTGGCACTTTTATACTTTTTAAGTTTCTTTCTATACCCCATGACTTCTCCCTCTATCTTTTTGCATTCTTCATCTTTTTAAATTACATCAGACTTTGTTCAATCCACAATTCTCCTTTGTTCTTCAAGCTGAATTTTCAAATAAGCAACTAGTTGCTCCAAGGTTTTCATTTTATTTGTCAAAATTTCTTTTTCTTTCAATGCTTGTTCTTCTTGAATACACAAGTTTCTCTTCAACCTTTTAATCTTCTTGAGTGTACACAATAACTCACATTCAAGATCAGCTTCAACCAAATCTATATCACTATCCATTTCACTAAAAAAGGTCTTGATTTTGTTTAGTGGTTTCAATAGCCATAAATAAAACTTCACCTTCCTCACAAATAGAACTATCAGAGTCATGATCAGAAATATCAGCAATCAAACTCTTTTTCTTTTTAAATGTAAACTTCCTTCTATTATTAAACTTATTTTTTTCTTTATTTTCTTTATCGTTATCATCTTCATTAGAATCACCAAAAGGAAATTTTGAAGAAAAGTGCCATATTTCTCCACAATTAAAGCATTTGAAGGGAATTTTACCTTTATATTTACCTGAGCTCTTTCTTAGTCTTCTTGAAAGATGAGCTTCTAGAACTTCAAGACCTTCATAATATGATGATGTTCCTTAAGGCTTATTATCAACCTTGAATGTTTCTTCCTTGCTTGAGGATTCTTCCTTACCTGAATTTCTCATCTCATATGCAACAAGTGCACCATAAATATCATCCTTAGAATATTTTCTAAAGTATTTGGATTTTTCTATTACCAATATCTTTAAATTAAAATTTGTTGGTAAGGATCCTAAGACTTTCTGGACAACATTCTTATCATTAATTTCTTCTCCAAATCCAATCATTTCATATACTTTAAGTAGATACTCTTATATTTTCTTATCTTCATCCTTTTTAACCTTCAAGTCTTGCCTTTAGATTTTGTATTTTTTCTTCTTTAAATCTATTATTCCCATGAAAAATGTGTTGGAAAGTTGAATCCCAGGGAGTATATGACTTATTTTGTGTTTTCATTATGGCAACAAACTCATATGAAGTTTTGACAACAAAATTAGTAGTAAAAAATGACTAAGTATAGAAGACAATACAAAACAAAGATACACAGATGATCAGAGCACCAGCACACGTGTGTATGGTTGAATTAGACTAAGCGACTTCAGACATAAGCTCTATGATATGTTCTTATTCTTAACCTATATATGCATAGTATAGAATATCAGTACGGATAAGTTACAGAAAGAACAAGTACACTAGCAGTTCAGAATACAGAGTATGGAGCCAACTTTAGGTTTTTTATTAGCGTGTAATCTTTTGTTATGTAAAGGCTAAGCGCCTATTGTAGTAATTTTGTAACCATGTATTAAATATTATTGTAAACACACTTAAGCCAATTTGTTTGGAAGCATTGTGTATGTTGTTTTTAGGCCAACTAAGGTCTTGTTTATAGTCACATCTATTCAGGCATAAACACACACACACACACACACACACACACACACATATATGCAATGAAAAGATATATTTGAAATGTTGAAGATATATGTAGAGCAGAGAAGTTTAAAGATGTCAGCATGAGATAGAGCCCTTAAAGAAGATAAGCACATAAGTGCATAACTGGAACTAATCAGACATCCATTTCATATACAATAGTTCACTTTTGGATATATTGCATATCTATTCTTAGGAGGTTGTAGCCTTCTTTCTCATTGAGAAGTGAGCTCTTGGATAGTGATTCCTCACCCCTAACAGGGTTGTTTGTAAAAGACTCCTAACAGGGTTAGGCCTTTAACTAGGTCATTGTACTTGCATTATAAAAGACTGCTCCTAATAAGGCAAAGGAACTTTAACAGGTTCATTATACTAGTGCAATATTTGTGGGTACTAATTCCCACTGGGGTTTTCCTCTAATCAGGGTTTCCCCGTAATCATATTATGTGTTATGTGATCTTGTGCTAAGCTTCAAGTGATATATAATTAATTTATGTTTAAAGTTGCTGAAATAGAATAATTAGTTAAGCACTGATTCACCCCCCCTCTTAGTGTTTCCAACAATTGGTATCAGAGCTCTGGTCCTTTGAAAGAAAGTTTAACCACTTGAGGAGATCATGGATTCAGTAGAAGCAAAACATCTGAAAAATAATATTGAAGAATCCCTTGACGATCTAGACAGATCTAAGAAATAAAATGAGGAACTTAAACTAAAATTTGATGGCTCACAAATTCTTATCAAAAAGTTAAGAAAAGATTTGAAATATTCCTCTACAAATAATTATCAGAAAATGGTCAAGAAACTGAATGAAGAAAACTTATCCTTAAAGGATAAGATAGAAGAATTGAATGATCAGTTAACTGATAGCCTAACAACTATTGAAGAGAAGAAAAAATAAAATAAACAGTTAGATGAAGAACTCATGCAAGCCAATATGAAAATATTGGAATTGGAAAACATCAAGAATAAGATTGAATCTAAATTATCAGGAGAAAAAGACAAGATTGATAAACTTCATAGAAGTTCTGATTTAATTCACTCACAACTTTATGCACAAAAGCTAAAAGGTGACACCACTAGTATGGGATACAGTATATCTAAAATTGAGATCAATTTATTACAAGAAAGAAAGAAAGATCAAATAGAATCTACAGAAGAAAAGAAAACTAAGAATCATGAAGAAACTAAAGCAGAGCACAAGGTAGTCAACCATACTTTCTATGCCTGTAACAAACATGGTCACTTGGCAAGAGATTGTAAGGAAAGAAGACCCTTGAATGGTTACTGTTACTTCTATAATTAGTTTGGTTATAGGGCTATTCATTGCAGGACAAATCAAAGAAATTAATCACAACTGAACCAAAGGAATCAGACTCAATACAATCAGAGAAACCAACCTCAAAGAAACTTGCAGAACATTACATGTCAGATATGTAATTACAATGGATACACAGCCAAGCAGTGCAACAAGATGAATAACAATATTAGACCTCCTATCATTTGTCACTCATGTGGAAAAGATGGACACATCTCAAGGTTTTGTAGGTCAAGAACACAAGGACAAGAGAAACCTAAAAGGTCTTTATTTGAAGAATTACGAGAAGTTAAGTTTGTGGAAGCTAAAACTAACTCAGATAAAATATGGATTGAAGTAAAAAATGATAATGAAGAGAACAAGATAGTAGATGCATCCTCAGTGGACACACCTTCTACTTCTGGATAGTTGACCCTCATGGTCTTAGGGGGAGCTATTCTAGCTCTGAACCCCTACATGGTTGGTATACTCACCTCTGAGTATGTGCCTTTGGATTCATATCAGTGATAACAAAAGAGTGTAGTATACATTCACGCATTGTCTATACTTCATTTTGAATAAAGTTTGAAAGTCTCAGTAAAAGAACTTATGGCATTAAATGTAGAAAAAATTTATATAAATTGGTAGATTAATTGATTATTCTCATTGTTCACATATGAGATAAAAAATTTGCAAAGCATAGAAGCACTAAACATCAAAAGAAATCAAAGGTATCAATTTGATCAGTTGGTAAACAGATTGCAAGTTGAAACATAACCCTAGTAGTCATGTCATTTTGATTTACCATGAAACCCTACTTAATCAAGCTGCAAGTAAGTATGGCAACCCCAACTATATTTGACATTGCTGAAAGGAAGAGATTTGTCTTTAAGAAGCATCCATTCAAGTATATATTAGAAGATGTTGAAGGAGCATTCTCTAAGACTCTGCTAGGATTCATACACATGGAAGAAATTTGCATGTACATCTACTGCAAGAAGGAAACAATTAGAGACAAAATCATAGTTACTCTTATGGGTTCAATGATGAAACCAGACTACTCATTCAAAGATGAATACGCGCATATCACTGATAACCATATCTTTGAGTATTCTAACATGCATGAGTTCTATGAGCCAGAATGGGTGAAGATATTATTGATTAGGATACATGATGACCTATATTGGATTGGTGAGGTTCCTGTCCATATCACTGCAGACCTAATCCATAAAATGACTAGACTTCCAAAGACTGGACCAGTTCTTCCTATTGGAAAGGATGTTAAGAAGTAGGTTGAAAAAGTTTTCTTATCTAGAAGTGATAGGCGTGGCATGACTGTCAACCCTATTAAGGAGACTGACATCAAACTACTCACTATGATACTTGGATACAAGTTTCAATAGGCAAGCAAACTAAATAGAGTGTCTGCAACAATAATTCTAGCAGCAATAAGGATAGTGAAAGATAACACTCAACATAATCTCTATGAACTATTGCATGCATATCTGATTGAGAACATCAAGGATATTAAGCATGACAAGAGAAAGATATTCAAGTTTGGCTCTTTGATCATCTATCTATACTTCCACATTGTTGGTAAAGTTGAAAATCTTTACCTAGATAGGAGTAAACCTACTATGTCTTAGATATCACTAAAATCTACATTAGAGAGTAGTGCAAAAGATACTATGAACATGGATATCAAAACATTCAGCATCAAGATGCAGAACAGGTTTAGGATACCTAAGAAGATAGTTGATAAATACAAAGACACCATATGCTTCATGGTGGAAACTAACTATACTTGCATGGAGGAACTTGAGCCTAGAACAAAATGGATTCACCCTCTCAGTTATGAAGTTGAAGAACATGTTTTGGAATGCTATGCACAAGTCCTCCTATCTGCACCCAAGGATACCAATGAACCTAGATGGGGTACTTAAAGAGAAAAGACAAATCAAGTTGATTCTATCTTATACAGTGCTGACAACAAAAGGAAGGCATCAAGGATTACCTCAAATATATTAAAGTTCATGGTGTTACACAAGAAGAGCTAGACAGAGCTAGGGAAGCTAAGATAGCCAAAGAACTTGAGAAAACTCCCATTGAAGTAAAAATAGAAAAGTCTGATGATATGCCTAAAAAGAAGAAGAAATCAAATGTAGACACATCTGTGCCATCAACCACCATTGATCTAGAATCTTCACCACCTTATGTACCCAACAAGATGACTAGAAGGAAGAAGCAAGTTCCTACAAGTCATCCATCCTCAAGAACTACAAGGAGCAAGGTAAAGAACACACAAGCCCCTCCTAAGGTAGGATTTAGACCTAGTCTAACTATTTTAAAGAACATAATTGTTAATGAAGGAAAACTAGAATCTCTCAAGAGTGTATATGACAAATATCAAGAGATAGACAAATTAGAAATTCATTCTATGATCATCTCTCACATGATTAAGTTCAAAAGGACAGTATTGGAACTCAAAAAGGTCATACTAGAAAAGGTATGGAACATAATTGATGTATTAAAGAGGTAAGAAATTGAAGAGGATATGAGGATAAGAGAAGAAACATTGGATAGTCTTCTTCTGATATGTTTGCATGATGAGAGATCCATTCTATTGGATTTAGTAAAGCCAAGAACCAAAACAAGAGTTCTCCATATCATGAATTAGGAGTATGATCTGGTTGGTGAAGAGACTCAAAAATATTTTGAGCGGGTATTTCTGGATAGACATATGTATCCTTCAACAACACCTACAACAAATGTAACTCTAGTTCTTCCCAAATAGGTTACAGAACCAATGATTTAGAATACACCTAAGACAGGTCAACAGGTTTTAGCACCCTCAGTTTCAATAGCCTCTGATACAGTATAAGATTTAGGAGATACTATAGTGATTGATGATATCAAGATATCCATGACCGCCTCTAACAATGATATGGACAAAGTTGAAAAAGCATTTGTAAGCACTGGAGAGATAAAGGAGGTATGCACTGATGACACATCTTTACAACAAGATGAAGGTCCCTCTAAAGATTCAACAGATTTGAAAAAAGAGGAAGATAATCAAACTAATGAGACACCAGTTACAAAGATCCCAATAAAAAGTGAATGCATGGATAATATTCAAAGTATTATATTCACACTATCCATTCAACCATCTACTTCATTATTGTCAAGCTTAACTCCTGACTCAGCAAGTCTAGATGCATGGGGAGAAGAAGACTTGATCAAAATCCGTGTCCTAGCCATGGAAAAATCCAAAGAGAAACAAGTTGTGAGAAACCCTCTCTTTTTGGAATCAGTGAACATTCTGAATGACCTAGTGCCTATGGACAAGAAAGTAGCTAAAATTCAGCCAGTTGATGATGTAGACAGCATCCTAACAAGCTTCAAAGTATATTTTACAAGTTTAGTAGACTCAGCTACTATAATTTCAAAAGATGAGTATAAAAAGGAAAGATTGAATGAATTGGTAAATAATTTTTCCTTAGATTTAAATTCATTAAAGATTGGTCAGTCTATGTTGAAAGAGTTGGCATCAAAAGGCAGAAAGGTTATAGAAAATTTCATGGACAAAGGTAAACTCACCTCTGAACATATCAAAAAGATAGAAGAGGCAGATATCTTGGTTGATAACATAAGACACTTAGTTGAAACATCATCCCAAGACATAAACATCTACCAAAATATCTATCAAGGTCAGATAGACAGGATAGAAAAAGCTAAAATGGAGATCAGTAAGATAAGGATCAGGCAGACTTAATTGAGAAATGCACTTGCACCCTGCTTAGCAGTTCTGGATGAGAACATTAAACAGATTGATGAAACCATTGCTAGCTATGATCAAGGACCCAACATAGATTTGACAAAGATGGAAATACTCACATATGCCTTATGCGCCCATCTACAAAAAAATGATGCACTAAAGGCATTCTGGCAGCAAGAGATGAAGAATCTACAGATAGCCTATCCAGATGTATACATGGAGTAAGTATCTAGAGACTTACAATTTTGACACCTTTCTCATTAATGTCAAAGGGGGAGTAATGTATGTATGAGGAATAGTGTATATATATGCAAATAAATATAGTATATGGTAAGAGAAGAGAATATACAGCTTTTGGTGTTAGTCAATTTTGAGTAACTTGGCCACATTCCTTTATTGCCATTAATGACAAAGGGGGAGATTGTTGGAAAGTTGACTCCCAGGGAGTATATAACTTATTTTGTGTTGTCATTATGGCAACAAATTCATATGAAGTTTTGATAGCAAACTTAGTTGTGAAAATTGACTAGGTATAAAAGACAATGCAGAATAGATATACACAGATGATCAAAGCACTAGCACACGTGCGTATGACTGATTCAGACTAAGCACCTTTAGACATAAGCTCTATGATATGTTCTTATGCTTACCCTATACACACATAGTACAAAATGTTAGTACAGATAAGTTACACAAAGAACAAGTACACTAGAAGTTCAGAATATAGAGTATGGAGCCGACTTCAGGTTTTTGATTAGCGTGTAATCTTTTGTTATGTAAAGGATAATCACCTATTGTAGTAATTTTGTAACCATGTATTAAAAATTATTGTAAACATGCTTAAGCCAATTTGTTTGGAAGCATTGTGTATGTTATTTTTAGGCTGACTAAGGTCTTGTTTATAGTCGCATCTATTCAGGCATAAACATACATACATATATATATATATATATATATATATATGCAATGAAAATATATATTTGAAGTGTCAAAAATATATGCAAAGAAGAGCAGTGTAAAGATGTTAGCATGAGACAGAGCCCTTAAAGAAGATAAGAGCATAAGCGCATAACCAGAACTGATTAGACATCTGTGTCATATACAACAGTTCACTTTTGGATATAGTGCATATCTATTCTCAGGAGGTTTTATCCTTCTTTCTCATTGAGCAGTGAGCTCTTGGACATTGAGTCCTCACCCCTAACAGGGTTGTTTGTAAAATTATCCTAACAGGGTCAGGCCTTTAACTAGGTCATTGTAATTGCATTGTAAAAGACTGCTCCTAACAGGGCAAAGGAAATTTAACAGGTTCATTATACTAGTGTAATATTTGTGGGTACTAATTCCCACCGAGGTTTTCCTCTAATCAAGGTTTCCCCGTAATCATATTATGTGTTATGTGATCTTGTGTTAAGATTTAAGTGATATATAATTGATTTGTGTTTAAAGTTTCTGAAATAGAATAATTAGTTAAACATTGATTCACCCCCNATTCCCCCCCCCCCCCCCCCTCTCAGTGTTTCCAACAAAATGTTCTTCAACTTATCTCACACTTCTTGAGAGGATTTAAAACGCATCACTTTTACAAAAACATCTTTAGAAAAACTATTGAAAATTGCAAACTTCACTTTCATATTAGTTTCCCAGTCCTTGTCAGCAGCTACATCTGTAGGTAGGCTATTGGGTATAGTATATCCATTTGCAAAATTTTCTCATACTTCAACACTTATAGACAACGAATATTTTTGCATCATGATCTTCAAGAACTCATATAACCAAAACCATCAAACATAGTTACTTCTGCTGAATTGTCTTGAGCCATTATGAATATGTATTCCACTATCCAAGATCTACCTAAGGTTTTAAAACCAAGTACTTGGTACCTTTCTCTAATACCACTTGTTGGAATACTAAAGACACTTAGAGCTAGGGTGAATCAGTGGAACAATTTTATCAAAAAAAATTCAAGAAATTAAACGTAAAGATGTGTGCAAAAATGACAAGATAAAACAATGACCAAGAAACACAATCCACAAAGAAATAATTGACATGGTAATTTATAGTGGAAACCCCCTAGGGATAAAAAATCACTCTTTAAATTTTTCTTTTATTGAGCCTTTTAGGAAATGTTTAGAGCATCCACTCTAGGAAGCATCAACCCTCATTGCACTTTCATGAGCACCTACCCCAAGGAATACTCATCCGTTACAATTTAGAAGCACCTACTTCAGGTAGCACAAAACCCACACTAACTTAGAAGCACCCACTTCCAATACAAAGAATAAATTTAGATCAGAGGATTACTCGGTTACCATACATTTCTCTTGATAATAACATCTCAGAAATTTTCTTCACATTACTCAACTTTCTTGAATACTTGCATTCTTTGTTTTGCACATACTATAGAAACTTCAACAAATTGATTACCAGACCTATGTGCATATACTTTAAATCAACATTAGATACATTTAAACATATTCAACACTTTCTTTTTCTTATAATAATACTACAATCAATTTATTACAAAAACATTGAAGACAATCATGATAGGAACTATTATTGATTAGTTATCCTAGGATCAACACTAATAAAGTTTAAACACTCACATGGATAGTATATGTAATGAAAATTCTTTTCAAAACCAACATATGCTTCATTTCATATTCACAAATGAGAAACACAATTGAGACACAAAAGTATATTATAAAATAGATAAAAAAAATCTTTGAATTCATACTATTATTGTCTCTTTTAAAATAAACTAGCATATTTCTGTTATAAGCATCTTTCCTCTTTTATTTCATCGTTTAGCCAGTATTCGATCTCCTTTCTTTGAATAAAATATGTCACCCCTTCTCATCACTTATTCCATTTGAACATATCCCTTTACATAGTAAATCAATTATCTGCAATTGGTTCAAATCTATTACAAGTTAAAATATCTGCACTACACTGATACACTTTTCTACATCATTATTATATATTATGTCAATAAAAAATGATATCTTTTATCACACAAAAATCAATGGTCTTATTAACATGTTATTGTTCCCTATCATTTAATTAACAAAATAAAGTGATTTGAGAGAAAACAAGTAACTATATTTTTGGACTGCACTGATCATAGTTAGTTGATCTGATATGAAGAACATTCTTTGAAGATCGATCAATGACAAAGATTTATTTATTGAAAAATGATCTCCATAAACTAATATGAAGAGATTTTTTTTCATGGAATCCTTCTTTGTCAAATTTTCATTATTTTCATATATTTTGTCATCATACAAAGCTCATGTTTCCATACACAAGACTCTCGTTGCCCGAGTGACAAGAAGCAAACTGCACTTACCAAAATAACATACTCTTGAATGTATAAACTTCAAAATATTTTTATGATCAAACTATTACTTCTAAGAACAAAAATATCCATAGTATTCATAGGTTTGTACTAAAAATGTGATTTTTATAAGATGAATGTCACTGCGAGTAACTCAAAACTTTTAGACTTCATGCATTGTCACTATTGACCAAGCTTGTATATGTCTCCCTATACATATATCTTCTAGAGGAAATATGTTGACAAATACATTTGATCAAGAAAATATGTTATCATTATCAAATACTTTGTTGGTGGTTGATTGACTAATTACCATTGACATTAATGAAAAAAAATAAAGGTATCAATAGTTATAATATATATTATACTAAATCAAATTCCACTACCAATATAAGTTGGTGTGTGAATATGTAAACAATCGTTATTTAAACATATCAAATCAATCTCTCTCTCTCTCTCTCTCTCTCTCTCTCTCTCTCTCTCTCTCTCTCTCTCTCTCTCTCTCTCTCTCTCTCTCTCACACACACACACACACACACACACACACACACATGCACACATACGCCCCCCATTTTCTCTCCTTCCCTCTCTCTCTCATATATAGAACTAATGATGTTTATTATGTTGAGGGTTTGAAACATAATATGTTAAGTGTTAGTCAAATGTATAAGAAATGATATAAAGTTAGGTTCAAAAGTTATGGTTGTGTTATCAAAAATAAAGTGAGTGGTAAAATGGTTGTTGAAGGTTTTAGGACTCTTGGGAATATCTATTATATTGAAGACAAACGTGAGAAACTATGTTTTCTAACTCAATGCAATGGAAGATGGGGAGATAATGTTGAAATGGAACTCAATCAAGAAAAAGTAGATTCTTCTTTGCTAAAGAATAGTGAGGAAAGAAAGGATGAATCATATGATTTGGTGGAATATGAATAGATTATGGTAGACTAGAAGACAAAAAGAAGACAAAAAGGACATGGTAGATAAGAAGCAAGAAAAAGACAAAAGGGACATGTTAGACTAGAAGAAAATTGAAGGAAAGAAGGATATGGAACACTAGAAGTAGGAAGAATTCAAGAAGGATATGATAGATCACAAGAAGGTAGAAGACAAAAATAATATGATAGACTGGAAGTAGCTAGAAGATAAAAAGAAACTATTAGACCATAAGTAAGTGAAGAACAAAAAGAAATTGGTGTAGAAAAAGGGTAGAAAGGGGATGATGAATCAAATACCTTTTCCTATTCATTCTAGGTAATCTCCTTCTGATAGTATCTATTTTTCTTGAAATAAAGTAGGACACAAAGTTAATGAGTGTAGAAGTCTAAAAAAGAGCTATGATTTTAATAGAAGATGTTATCATTGCAATAAGTTAGGGTATAAGGTAGTTTAGTGTATAAGTAGAGTAAATTTTAGTAGAGTGAAGGTGAATAGAAATGTCAATAACTTCAATAGATACTCCTATAGTTGCAATAGATATGGACACAAAAGGGTTGAATGTAGTATAAATATTATTTCCATAAATAATGAAACTGCTAAAATGAAAATGGATGGTCTGGTTTTCTATAAATATATCATGATAGGACATACTGCAAGGTTGTACAAGGATGGTTTGGTTTTCTATAAATGTAAAATGATAGGATATATAAAAAATTTCTACAAAAATATGGAAAAACAAGATGATTGTTCAACAATTTTAGAAGATTCAAAAGAAAGGAATTGTTACAAGTGTAGTTGTCATTGTACCAAAAGATCAACCTGTCAATGCCTGATACAACCACTAGACTTATAGAGTCCATAGGAGGTGGTTAGTCCCTTGTCATGAATCCTGAGGGGAGAGCTGACCATTTTTCCAACAATCTCCCCCTCAGTGTTACCTAAGGGGATTTGAACATGTGACCAATCTCTGATACCACTTGTTACAAGTGTGGTTTCCATTGCACCAAAAGATTGACATGTCAATGCCTGATACAAACACTAGACTTATAGAATCCATAGGAGGCAGTTAGTCCCTTGTCACAAATCAAAAGGGGAGAGCTGGCCATTTTTTCCAATAGGAACAAGATATATTTGATGTGGTATATAGAAGGGGATTTTGATGGTGGCCTGCCATCCATTCCAGATGTTTTTTCCTCCTTTGTAAAATGATTTAAACTACAAGATCTAAGGGGGAGTTTTCACACAAATTGGTTTCCCCCCTTAAAGCTAAATGTTGGGTATCTTCTTAGAATGGCAATAAGGTGTGAATATTTTTTGGAAGGTAAGATTAGTCATTTTTGTTTTGGAAAGGTGATTGTATGGACCTATAAAAAAATATATTAGTTGTTTGGTGGTATCATAGATTGATCATACTGAGCCTTTTTCAAATTTGGAGTGGAAAATATTTATGTACTTGGATATTTTGAGTAACAGTATTGTTAATTTTATAAGATTATTTGATGAGTTTAATTTATCCTACAAGACTACTAAGGAAGAATATATGGGCATTATAGAGACTTTAGAAGATACTATTGTTGTATAGTTTAAAGTTGTGTAAAACTATATATTGTTGTTGGTCAAGGAAAAGATAAAGGGGAAAAGTATAAAAAAGATGTCTATAGATGTTTTGTTCTCTATTAATCAAGTGAAGTGTGTCAGATGGATGTGTCCAAAGTACTACTCAACTTTGGTGATTGTTCCAATCAACAATGAAGAAGAAGAATAGGAAAATGTTGGTGTTCAAGCTATTATTATTGACGAGGAGCATGTTGCTTCTTCTGTCTCATCAGATGAAGATAATATATCAGTTGAAAATTTACTTACTATATTGAATAAGTCAAGAGGGCTGAATTATTTTGTAGACAAGTCCCATCATATGATTAGGACAGTTATGAGTTTCTCTAGGAGGAGCTTGGGGTTGTTTGCCCTTATTCTTCTAGCTTAGTGAATCAAAGTGATGCATCTATCCAAGGGGATCCTTCTCAATTATTCTTTTTATGGAATGATGCTTTTGGATTTTCTCATGGGGAGCAGTGATAAGTTGTTGGAATTCATCCTTTATGGAAATGGGGGAGAAAGAAAAGGGAAATGTTTATTTTTTTATGATTTTTTCGGTGGTTTCAATAAGGGGGAGTTGATAGTGAATGATATCTTTGTGAAATATTTTTGGTGGTTGTTTTCCATTAATGACAAAAGGGGAGATTGTTATAAGTATATGTTTGTTTGTTTCTAATTTATGTTAAACATTGTGTTCCAAAGGTATTTTTGGTTGCTCAAACACTGTTGTTTGGAAGTCTTCTATATTTGGAGAAGTAATTTTGTGTACAAAACCTTTAGAATAGTTGAAGACATGTATGTATTCAATGCTACAATGCAGTGGAAGAAAAGTATGTATTCAAAATAGTGGAAGATAGATATGTATTCTATGATCATGAGAAGATGATGTTTATCAGTGATTCACTATTATATTTTTATATCTGGAAGCTTGTGTGGTCCAAATATTTGTGGTTCTATGATAGAGAAATATAATATTATAGTTGCAGTTAACATTGCTATATTTATGCTTACAATTGTTCTTTTCAGAAGGTTTTCACTCAGGAAATCAGGGTTTAAGGTGTGTTGATGGTTATGTAGATAGATTTAGGTTTTGGACTTGGTTGTGGCATTCTCAAGTGATAAATAAATTATTCCTGGTAATCCAAAAATTGTATTATCAAGTGTTGCAATTATGTTTAGTTGTTGTTTTCATCTAGAAATGTGTTGTGATGACTTATGATGTTGAATATTGACATGCTTTATTATTCCTGATGTGGTTTGTGGATCTCACCATGGCATGTAGAGGTTTGGATTGAGTTGGAAAGATAACTATCTCTTTGGAAAGTGTGTTTCTACAAGTTTGAAATGATTATAGAAGTTGTTCCATTAATTATGGATATGGTATCGGGCTATGTATAGCATGTTCATGGTCCCTCTCTCTCCTCGAGTGGTGTTGCTTCTTGTTTTAGGTATGGGTTATAAATTTAATGTTGATCTCTTATCTAGATGGGTTCATGATATATGTGACATATGCATTTAATGTTTATCTCTTATCAAGTTGAGTCTATTTCATGTTTAGATCAAGATGCTTCTAGCATGGGACCTTATTGCATTATGTTGTTTCCTTGGTCAAATTTTTATTTAAATTACAATATCCTTTTGGTATGAACAACCTTGTTATAATCTCCAATTATCTATCTTGTATATAACTAAAGTTTGGACTTTGGAAAAATGCAAGTGAGATGTAAGAGAGAAAAAAGTGGATAGTGAGCGAACTAGTGAAGATTTACAATTAGAAGAGAAGAGTTTAGTAATGGCAGAAGAGAAGAAAAGGTAGTAACGATAAATTGTTGAGGTTGGGAACTTTATGTAGATCAAATACATTTTGAGGAGAATATCCCTTTATCCTTTGTAAAGAGTTGCATGTACCTTTTCCTAGAGATAATGAGTGTTGGGTGTGATGAGGCATATTAATGCCATCTTTTTAAACCCTGGGATAGCATTTTATATGGTATGTTTCTTTTCTTTACCATAATTTTTCCTAGAATAATTTACTATCTTTATGATATTAAGTGGAATGCAGCCACAAAGACATCTGATATGTTTTCAAGACTTTGACATGCATACTCATCCATAATTACTATGCTAAATATGTTAATTCTCTGATTATGTTGTTATAAATAAATAACTGTTTGAATGAGAATGTATGCATGCATATTTTGGTTGATTTTATCTTGGATTTCTGTATTCTAACACCTTAATGTAAATCATAATAAGTAAAGAAAGATGACTAGGTGAATGTGCTCGTGCATTGGGAAATCAAACATGATCGTGCAACGAGCCAATTGGTGAAGGAGTTAATACAAATCATGTTGTATTTATGAGAGGATGAAGGTGTTAACAACTAAGAAAGGATTGGGTCAATAATTTATTATGTTCTTTAGAAAATCTAGGAGATAGTGAGAGGCTAGATTTGTTCTTCTTATAGTTGTGACAATTCCTTTCCTACTATTCTGGATATTGTCTTTCCCACTTTCTAGATATGTAATAAATTCTCCACTTGTTTTATGGTGTGTTCAGTTAACTATTATATATTTTTCCTTTAAATAAATCCCCACTCCTACATGAGAAGGGGGGTGTTATTAGTATTATAGAGATTATAGTTTTTATTTTTTTACTTTCCAATTTTCATGAATATAGTTGTACTTCATTCTTGAAATAATGATAATGAGGTGTTGAGAGATAATATTGTGTGATTGAGTTTTGGATACTCATCCAAGGCAGCCTACTTGGTGAGGAATACACATTAGATATATTTATTTTTGTAGCTCTAGATAGATTCATGCGTGTATATTTCATTCTTGAATCTTGTTGTTTCAATTCTAAGTGTGAAACTATTCCTGCAGCCAAAAGTTACAGGTTAGTTGTTGCTTCCTGCAGCCAAAATGGTAGAGCGGTGGAAATTGTTGAAACATAACTGATTGAATGTTTGAAGATGTTAAGTTTATGATCACTGAGCTGTAGGAAGTTAATGCAAGACATTAAATCAGTTAATGTATTGTATTGTCATTAATGTCAACTTGATATAATCTAATTGGTTATATACATAGTGTCAAAGACTTCAAAGAACTAGAGAAATAAAGGTTATTCTATCAGTAATGCATAAAAGTTTAGTATACACAAAGTGACAACAAACATTGATGGACAATGCACCCCAAATGATACAGAACCCCAAGAGAAAAGTCACAGTGATACCTGAGCAATAAATCCAAGCAAGAAACCCAAGCAAGCATTAACAACGAGTAGAACCACAATGTTCCCCGACAGAAAGACAACCCCGATGGAACTTGAGGACAACTCAAGTCAAGATTGAAGCTAACAAGGAGTTAAACACTGAAAAGAACTAAAGTTCAGAAATGATTTATAAAAGACATAGCTAGTGTGCGTGTATATTATGTACCTGATGAGAGAGACACAACACATCAATAAGTCATTGCATTAGTTCAAAAGGGTTAGATAAACATGTAAAACCACCTAATATCGACCTATTGCCTTCTAACTAAGAAGAGTGTGATTAGTAACATAATAGCCCTCAGATTATGCTACAATCAGTGACATATACGACCTAGCATGAAAGATTTTAGTTTAAAAACAAGATAAAAGATGAGAAAACATGCATTCTAGCTCTAAAAAAAGAAATAAGAACAATGCAAAAGCATGAAATAAGAAGTGAAATATGTGTCTAAGATTAATCTAACAACATAACAATGCATTTACAATATGAAGTGAAGGCTTATTTTCTCTCAAAAATGGCTTCTATTTATAGAATAATGAGAGAGAGAGAGGGGGGAAAAGGCACATTAATGAGTTAAGGGATTCATTAATGGAGGTGTAAGAGCCATTAATGCCTTGGGCATTAATGAGGCATGGAGGAGACATAGGCGTAAGGCATCTTCATTAATGAGGTATTAATGAAAGCCTTAAAGAAGCAACGGGAGGGTGTAAGAGGATGGCTTGAGAAGGTGGACCTTTAGGAAAGTCAAGCTTGAGAAAGTGTACTTTCTCAAGTGGGTTGAGTTGCTAATCATTCCTTAATGGAATGTGACAACATTAGGAGGTGGGTTAGGGTAGAATTAGGATTAGGATTAGATTAGCAAGGGTGAATGGGTTGAGAAGGGTTAGAA
>MU227979.1:565006-581791 GCA_018584345.1 Thuja plicata | reverse complement strand
AGAATTAGGATTAGGATTAGATTAGCAAGGGTGAATGGGTTGAGAAGGGTTAGAACCTAGGGTAGAAGTGGTTGAGATAGGTTAGGTTGGGGTTTAGGAGAATATTAATTAAATGAATTAAACTTATCTAATTCATTCAAAAATAGGAAACTAATTATTTAAACAATTTAATTGCTTTCTAATAATTAGGGGACTATAGCCATTTTAATTAAATTAAATAGGCTAGGGGAATGGGTTAATTTGCAAGTGGGTAATTGATTTAGGGGTTTATTTAATTCCTTCATAATTAAATACTATAGCCATGTTTGAATTAGGTTTGATTTAATTGGTTTGAATTGATTTGAATCATATTGCTATAATAGTTAATATAATTTAGTGATAAACATCACCTAGGACATTAAATTAATTTGAAGAATTATGCCAAGCAGTAATAGGGTCATTTGGACATAATCAAGGGTATGATCACACTTAGGGAAAATAGGGTCCATAGTTAGAATAGACCAAATTTAGGTGGTTACATTTGCCCCTCTTTGAATTGATGTCCGAGCAGCGCATTGATTCAAAGAAAGTTTTTGGTTTTGACTTCAGAAAGATTGAGAATTCCATTCTTGGTTGTCAAATGAAATGTTGATGAGATTAGTCTCACACTTGATTGAACTAAACTGATAGAACTGACATTGAACTTGGTTGTCATACAAAGGTCAATAAAAGATCCTAAAGATACCATTTTTGAACTTGGTTATCATTCAAAAATTGATAATACTGATTTTGAGCTTGGTTGTCATCCAAAAACCAGTATAAAGCTGCTGGGAGCTTAATAAGAATCTTTTAAAATGAGGAAACATAAGATATTAGTCAAGGAAACTGTTATGCCCCTTAGTTTGTTTGATAACGAAGTCATTTTGATGTTGTTTCGAGCAAAAATGTTAATTGATGATAGTGTGATCATGCCCCCTCGGGAATGAAATCGAAGGAAAAGAATAAATCCCTCAGTTGAAAGAACATATCACTTGCAGGAAGCAGTTATGACAAGAAAGGATGGAGTAGAAGAAGTGGAAAAAGAAGGTGTGTTTAAAGATAAGCACATGAGTACCAAGTTTATTACATGAAAATGTGAGTTCCATTTTGTTCCCGATAGATCATAGATTTTGAGAATATTTGATTATGTAATTAACTTGGATTTAGAAGAAGATAGAAACCATTTTTTAGCACAAAATTCCTTATGTTGTTATTCCTGTTATAAATACACCATGCAATCTTTAAATGCAACTATATGCAGGCTCTTAGGACTTGTCACTGATTAGCAAATATTGCAACATTTTTATCATCATTAGGCACTTTGCGAAATGGATACCACCTGATAGTACAACCATCACCAATACCCACTGATATTATGATAATATGAATACTATGTTTTATTTGAAATGTCAGAAATAGACTTAGGTGTCAGGATATAGAAGCCAGGACAACAAAAATAGTCACCTCCCTTTTAATATACCAGATCCTGATTAAGGCAAGATATTGAACCCGTAATGACCTTGAAAATTCATATCCTTGGGTACATTATGATTCGTATACCTTAGTGAGAATTTGGGTTAGAAAATAGACAAGGAAATTGTTTCAAACTCACTGTAGTTTACACATAATGAAGATCGAGATATATGTGGCTATCCACCCATAGTGGCAACTCTTACCATAAACATCCAAGTTAGGTGAAATTCATAGGATTATTTGGAACAATCACCATACGCAGAAATTTAAGAAAATATTATGCCCCCAATCCTTGTGACTCTTTGTCTTTGTGTAGACATCATTGAGTAACTAAGAAGACATAATAAATCATCAATTGAGAATCAATCAAATAAAATATATAAATACTTAGATGCCCCTAGTTGAAAACATCATTAGGACATAAAAGAATCATAATCAAACCAATATTAAATTGTGTGTTTAAGTAGTACTTGTCCATTCATCTGTCAAACATGGTAAAGATTCATCAATCAGAAAATTATAATACAAGCAATATGGTATCTTATGTCTATGCATTGATAGGATAGTTCATTCATGTTTGCGATCCAATATAGCCTTTGTAGGAACTCAGTTAATGTAAATATTGTGTCTAGATATGTGATGCGTGAAAAGGCACCCTTTGTTTTGAAAAGTGACATTGTTTTTCATGTGTCAAGAAACATTGCGTTCATGACGTAAACCATCCTAGAACAACCTAGCAACCGCAACCTACCATACTAACAAAGATGCCCTAGTATAGAATGACTTATTCCTAAGATGTAAAGATAGACAATTCCCAAGCAAGGATAAGATAGTCATGTAGGAAGATGAAGTCAGCGTATGAGCATAGGTAAAATTATGAAGGCCTTGTATCAGTAGTGCATTGATAGATGGAGTGCAGAACACAAGTGATGCCTAATTGCCAGGTTTTCACCACTTGGCAAGATCTTTCTCTTTCTTTTTGCTACCAAGATGCTTGTTTTACCAGGTGCTCATCAAGGCACTTTTCTCTTTTTCAATTTTTTTTATATTTTTTCTTTTTTGAATTTTTTTGTAGTATCAAGGTGCCTGTTTACCAGGTTTTCACCAAGGATACCCTTTTTGTAGGATCTTTTCCACTATTTTTGGATTTCTTCAGGATCAATTTTCTGAATGTTTTTGGTATTTTGTAAGAAATTTTTGTTGTACAGGCTCTGCTAGCCAAACATTAAACATAGAACCGCTTCAAATGTAGAGTGTTGATAGGATCTAGAAGAACATCTCCCTCAGGTGTAGCTAACTAATAAGCTCCAGTCCCAAAATTAGTAGTGATAACATAAGGTCCTAGCCAGTTATGTTCAAACTTTCCTTTCTGCTCCCTATTAGGCTGGTTCTTATGATTCTCTTTGAGGATGATATCTCCTACTTCAAACTTGCATGGTTTGACCTTTTTGTTGTAACCTTTGGACATTTGTGCTTGATACACTTTGAGGTGATCAAATGCTTATTGCTTGCACTCATCTAGTAGGTCTAAAGAATTTACCCGATCAATGTGGTACTGCTCATCAGTAACTAGTCCTTGTAAAGATATCTGCAAAGATGGGATTTCAACCTAAATAGGCAGTACTACCTCAGTTCCATACACTAGAGAAAATGGCATGGATCCAATAGGTGTTCGCATGCTTGTTCTGTAGGCCCATAGTGCCAGATTTAGTTGTAGATGCCAGACTTGCTTACAATTTTGTGTAGGATTTTGAGAATATTCTTGTTTGATGCCTCATCCTATCCATTACCTTGAGGATAATAGATTAAGGAGAAATGTTGAGTAATATGGAACTGTTCACAAAGGTCATCAATGTCTTGATTTCTAAATTGGCCCCCATTGTCTGTTACAATTGAAGAGGGTATCCCATATCTACAAATAATGTAGTTCAAAATGAACATAGACACCTATTTTCCAGTGGCTTTGATTAGCGGCATGGCTTCAAACCACTTCATAAAATACTCAGTGGCCGTAATGATAAACTTGTGTCCATTTGAAGAGTTGGGATATATTTGTCCGACCAAGTGAAAAGCCCATTGCTGAAATGGCCAATGTGTTGTGAAAGGTATAAGTTCTCTGGGAGGAGCATGGATAAGGTTTCCATGTGTCTGGAATTTAAGACGTGCTTTTGAAAATTGAATAGCATCTTTCTCCATGGTAGGCCAATAATAGCCTACTCTGAGAAGTTTATTAGCTAACAAAAATTTGTTCGAGTGTGATCCACATACACCTTCGTGGACATATTTTAATGCTAGATCAGACTCTTTGAGTTCTAAACACCGAAGAAGTTTACCATCGAGACCGCGTCGATATAGGTTGTTAGTTATGAGGATGTAACATGATGCTATCCTAATAAGGGATATTTTCTCATTTCTAGATAGATTAGCGGGAATGGTTTGGTTGGAAAGATAAGCAATGATACTAGCATACTGAGATTGATCTAGGGTATTTAAGGTACATATTATCTAGTATTCAGGGGTGTCAAAGGTAGGATAGGATATTTATTCTGCCAAGAAGTCATAGTGGAATTGATGTTCCTCTAGTTGTAACATGGATGCCAAGGTAGCCATAGCATATGCAGCTTTGTTCTCTAATCTTGGTATCTGTTGGAAAGTGACGAAGACAAAGTACTTCTTCAAATTATCAACTAGTTTCTTGTAGGGCATCAATTTTTCATCTTTTTTTTGATACTCCCCATTGACTCAATTGATAATTAGTTGGGAGTCACCATACATGTGTAGCTCTATGATCTTCCATTCCATAGCTAGCTTGAGGTCGTTGACCAATGTTTCATATTTTGAGATATTGTTGGTACATGGAAACATCAATTTGTAAGATTTGGGAATCTTTTATCCTTGTGGAGTTATGAAGAGGACCCCTGCTCCAGATCCTTGTTGAGTGAATGAACTGTAAAAGTACATCTTCCATGGGTGTTTAGTGAGATGCATGATTGTTTCATCAGGGAATTCAATTAGTAATGGTTCATCATCCTAAACTGGTGAATCATCCAATTGGTCTGCAAGTACTTTTCCATTGATATCTCTTTGTTCTACATATTCAATGTCAAACTCACTTAGAATTAGGACCCATTTGGCCAAACATCCTGTTAATGTTGTTTTGCTCAAAAGATACTTTAGAGGATCAATCTTAGCAATGAGCTTCACTGTATGAGAGAGCATGTAGTGTCTCAATGTTTGTGATGAGAAGATGACTGCTAAGCATGCTTTTTCAATAATGTTATAATTGAGCTCATAAGTTACTAGTGTTCTACTAATGTTGTAGATAGCTCATTCTTTCTTTGTTTCATCTTCTTATGCCACTAATACTCCTAGGGATATAGTTGTAGCTGAAATGTATAGTAGTAAGGTTTTTCCATGAATAGGCACCATAAGAATAGATGGAGCAGCCAGATACCCCTTCAATTCTCTGAAGTTTGCTTCATAGTGTTCATCCCATTTGAAGGTAACCCCTTTATGTAGTAGCTTAGTGAAGGGTTGTGACCTATCTACAATTTGGAACATGACTGTCCTTATAGACAAGAGTCTTCCTTGTAGCTTCCTCATGTGACTAATGTTACATGGAGGAGCCATCTCTAGAATAGCTTTTACCTTTGCAGGATCTACCTCGATTCCCTTTGCGGATACTATGAATCCTAGGAGTTTCCCTGATTGGACCCCAAAGGCACATTTGTTTGGGTTGAGCTTGAGTTGGAACTATTCCATTCAATCCAATGTCTTTCTTAGGTCAGCAATGTGAGTACCTCTCTCCTTAGATTTAGCCAATGTGTCATCGACATAGTCCTCCATGTTCTTGTGCATCATGTCATGGAATATTGTTGTCATGGCTCTTTGATATGTTGCACCGACATTATTTAACCTGAAAGGCATGACATTCTAGGAAAAGGTGCCCCATGTGTATGTGAACATAGTTTTATTTTGATCCTTAGGGGCAATCTTGATTTGGTTATAGCCTAAGAATCCATCCATTAATGAATGCATCTGAAAGCCTGCTGTAAGATCTATGATCATGTCAATCTTTGGGAGAGGGAATTCATCCTTTGAACATGCTTTGTTTAGATCTCTAAAGTCCATACAGATCCTGATAGATTTATCAGATTTAGAAATGGGGACCACATTGGAGATCCATGCTGCATAGGCAATGACTCGAATAAATCCATCTTTCAACAACTTTTCTAGCTCTGGTTTTACCAATAATGCAACATGAGGATGCATCTTTCTAAGTTTTTATTTCATGGGCTTGATCCCAGGAGCTATAGATAAGTGGTGCATGATGAGATTAGCATCTAGCCATGGAATATCAATGTAAGACCCTACAAAGTTGATCTTCTTTTCCTTCAATAACTCTGTGAATTGTATCTTCTCTCCTTCTGATAAAGATTATGCCAGATGAACTATTTGAGGATTTTCATCAGTGCCCAAGTTTACTGGCTGTGTTGGTTCAATTAATATCAAAGATCTTTCTTGGAAGTGTTCAGGGAGGATATCAAGAGTCTCATCCTTTGGCACCTCTGAGAGGTTTTCACCATTGGATATGTATTTTTTCTTTATTATTTTGGGATCTGATACTTCCATAGAGTGGTTTTCACCGTCAATCTGCTTTTTCTTTTTCTTTTTTAGTTTGTGACTAAGAAACTTGATATCTTCCTATGACATGTTATTGCTCCTTGCATTGGTGGAAGAAGGGTAAGGTTCACAAAAATTAAGATAACAAGCTAGGGTTTGGTCATTGGAAAAGTCGAGGATAGGAGTAGGATCTATTTTAGTCCAATCAATTAGGTCTGGATGTATCAATGTTAGGGAGTTAGATTCTAGGAAGGAAAGAATCATGTTAGCATCAAGACCATTAACCAACATGAAACGGTCTATTAAGTTAATTTCTTTGATATTTAGATCAATAAAAGTGGGATCATCATAAAAAGAGTCATTGTTAGTCATATGTGGACCAAACTCTAATGACTCGTCAGTAGAAGTCTCATCATTGTATCTCTGTAAAAGGAGGCTTCTTTCTTATTGCCTATGGAATTATTATAGGCCTATGTATTCACTGATGTCTCCATCAATGATCAGAGGAATGAACTCTTCTTCTTCTTGAGGAGGATTAGTATTATTGAGAGGAGTGTTAGAGTGTTTACTAGGAACTGAGGGAGCTATGAACATGTGAATTGTATCTATTCCAATATCTTCAGAGGCCATAGATAGCCAATCCCATTCATAATCATGAGTCTATTACATCATCATCAGACCTGTTTAAGTATTCAACAATATTTATCTAATGTACTCAGTTAGCTTTTTGTAAATCAAAGTGGGGTAGATTGAGGATATGTGAAATTGTGACCAATTTCCCCCAGTTAGGATGTAAATTTTTTGGCCGAGGCATCTCTTGAGTGATATTTTCTATGGTGTCTCCTACCTCTTGAATGGGAGGTTGTGCTAGTAAAGGAGTGTGAAGATCCTGTGGTACCTCAAAGCTAGGTACATAGCATTATCCTTGGTAGTTGGGGTCCTGTGTGCCAACATGTAACAATCTCTTATAGGACCACTGCTTTAGTTCATCTATTTCATCACTCCCTTTATCTGAGTGTGGACTCTCTATTGGAGCAGGTTTATCAGTTTTAGTATTAAAACCCAGTCCTATTTTATCTCTGGCATTCCAGAACTCCATGGGAATAGGTTCAATGATCCCTCGTCCTATGTCATTTAGAGGTCCCTTTCCTTTGTATCCCATTTGTGTGAGGAAATCATATCCCTTTCCATACTGTTTGGGGGATATCTTCACATGTTTGATCTTAGATTCCACTGGTTCTCCTTTGTAAAGCCAGTCTAAGACTGCTTGTTCTTCTATGTTATCCGAAGAAGATGTGGATGCCTTTATCATGTCAGTCACCTTGTGTACCTCTAGCTCCTTGGATGCTATAGGTGTGAATGTTGATGAAGGTTTTCCATAGGACCTTGGTGACACCATAAGTTTTTTCAGTGAGGGAGTCAGGTCCAGCTTGTACTCTCCCATACCTATTTCTTCAAGTTTCAAAGTTTTACTAAAACTCTTCATAACCATGTCCTTGGTAGTTTTAGGAGTATCTGCATCCATAGCTTCTTTTTTATGTAGGATCATGCTACCTTCTTTGATATTGTTGCAAGTGTAGTTAGCATCTGCACAAATCATCACTTCCACCCCATTATGTGGGAATTTTATGCATTGGTGATAAGTGGATGGTACAGCTTGCATTTCGTGTATCCATGGTCTCCCTAGTAGAATATTATAGGCCAATGGTAAATCCAGAACTTGACATATGATGTTTCTCTCAATTGGTCTGACTCTGATAGGTAGAGCAATAAGACCCTAGATGATCTTTCTTCCTCATCATAAGCTTTGATGGTTATCTTATTTCTAGAGTCAATTGTTTGTTTTGAGAGACCCAGTCTTCTGATTAGATCCAGTGTATAGATATTCAATCCTACGCCTCCATCTATCAACACGCATTTAACATAGGATTTATGAATAAGGAATTCGATATGGAGGGGTTGATTGTGTGGATGATTCAATGAATTGTCATCCTCTTCAGAAAAGGAGAGGTAATGCAGTGTTGAGATGTGATTGACCATCGCTTGAAACTTGTCTATATCAATATCTTTTGGAACATTAACAGTGTGTAGGGCTTGTTCTAGGATTTCCCTATGTACCATGGATATCTTGAGAAACTTGAAGATGGAAATTTTGGCAGAGGTTCATTGCAATTGGTCTACCAAGTCATATTTTTCTCTGAGAATAGTAACCATGTGTTTTGTTTCTGGTTTAGGAATAAAAGGAACCTTGGAAGTTGACATTGATGTTAGTTTTGGAGGTCCTTTGATTGTAACCTGTGATTGGCTCCATGTTACAACATTTGAGTGGGATGAGACACCTTTAATTGTGATCACATTGATAGATTCAATTTTAATGTTAAGCATGTTAATCACATTGTCATTTTTGGAATAGGTGTAGTTTACCTCATTACCCTTTCCTTTAGATGTTTCTCCTTGATTATAATTAGGAAAGGGTTTGTTAAATGTTGTATGATCCTCATTGGTAGTATGGCCGTCTACTTTGATCTTACCCCCTTCGATGAGGTCCTGGATAACATGTTTAAGCTTGAGACAATTGTTAGTCTTGTGTCCTTTATTTTTGTGAAAGACACAGTAGGAGTTATCATCCCACCACCTGGGTTTGACCACTGGTTCCCATGGCTTAGAATCAGGAATCATAAAAATTTTGTTATCCACCAATGTAATCAAAATGGTCTCAAGAGTCTCCCCCAATGGAGTGAATGTTCTTTGGGGTTTCAAAGTCCATGTTCGTTCCTTGTTGTCATAGTTCGCTTTGGAGATGGGAGGTGTTATCTTAGCCTCTTTTCTTGCTTGCATGCCATTAGTTAGATTGAATGCCTCAGGTTTAGGATTAATGTTAGAAGTGTCAACCACTCTATCATTAACAATATTCTTGTTTTGATTCCACCATTTTGGCTTGGAATTGAAGTTATTGGTCTTGCTTTCATTTTGAAGGGTGATCTCTCCCCTTTTAAACATGGCTTCCTCAATATGGAGGGAATTTTTTATCATTCTATCGAAGATAGGAGAGTCTTGCATTTGTAGAGCATAGCTCAATTCTGGCACTAGATTATTAACAAAGATTTCCATTTTCTATATTTTGGGAATGACCCTTGAATATCATGCAAAAATCTTCCTCCACCTTTGTAGGAAGTGTGTGAATAATTCTCCAATTCATTGTTTGGTGTTACGTAGGTCCATCATAGTGACATCATGTTGGATGTTGTAGGAGTAATGTTGAATGAACCATTGGATCAACTCCTCAAATGTCTTAACCTTAGGGTTTAGTTTTGAGAACCACTCCATAGCATTACCTCCTAGACTTCCTGGAAATAGTTGCATGAGGTATGTGGGTTCGTTCATGTACTCAATGTTTAGAGCACAGAATTCCCTTACATGGTCATGTGGATCATTTTCCCCCATGTATTTTTCATACTTTGGCCTTGCCACGGTAGGAGGAAACGAGACCATAGTGATACTCTTGTTAAAAGGAAATGGACAAATGGTGTCAAAAGAGTATTTTGTTTTAGGTTTCTCCTTCTCTTGTTTGAGATTTGTGAGCTCTGTTTGCATTAGATTGAGCTATTTGGTGAGAATAGATATTGGGTTTGGTACTTCCTTCTCCTTGAGTTTTTCTACATCATAATATTTGGGTAATTTGACACCCGTGGATGCCAGATGGAGGAAGTATTTTTCTTTATCATCACTAATTATCCGTTCCAATAGCTTGTGGATCCGTTTAATTTTTTTGAGTTTTTCATGTTCATCCTCGGGGATCTCCTCTTCACTATCTGATACAAATGGATTATGTTAAAGCTTGGGTCTTTCTTCCTCTTTTGTGCCTTCAGATATTTTTCCATCATTATAACCCTCAAAAGCTTTATTTCATTCGTTAGTGTTGCTATCCATTTGAGGGGAATCTAGATCAAAAAGGGAATTGTGAGAAGTTTCTCCTTGAAAGTGTGGTGTTTTAGGAGGTACTTTCAATCTTTTAGTTGTGTACTGGTTGTGTCTTGTGTTAACCATGAAGTTTGTTTCTCAACTTTGGTAACATTTCTCAATAGTGCAAGTAAGAGTTTTAGATTGTTCAAGTGGGTGTGTCTAGGTAAAAGTAACTGTTTGTTGTTGGTGGATGTAAATGATTCCAATGTCAGAGGGTTAGAATTCCTTGATAGTGAGTTGGGAATCAAGTTGTTGATAGAAAATGGGTAGACCACACATATTAAACTGACCGTGAAAGATTGACTAAGCATGCAAGGTGGACGTTTCGAAAGTGTTTTTGAAAATATATCAAGGAGACCAGAAGAGACAACATGAACCAACTAAAGAGAAAAAAGGGTATCCTAATCCATTGAGACTTCCTAAGAAAAACTCCTACAAGTACCTACTGTCCTAAATGTGAGCCTCTGATGGTACTAGATGCAATCCTAGAATCTGTATGTGACTGTATGCTGACTAAATGTGATACAATGTACCAAATGTGATCCTAAACACTGAATGCGACTTGGGAAATACAGGATGTGATCTTATGATGTCTTTGATAGTTTGGGTCAGTTTTGAAATGTTCATTTTTGAAGTGCGTGAAGTTGCTTGTTTCTAGATTGTGTTAAGAGGTGTCGTAAGGTGTTAAAAACACTTGTACTCTAGGGTTTGAAATTTGTTAATTGTTTTGAGGAGCTTATCTTTTTAATGATCTTCTGAACATGTCAAACAGTTTTGCATTGTTAAGAGGGTAAAACAAATACTCATTTTTTCCTATTTTCTAGGTGGAGGATGAAAATCTTTGCTCGTTGACTCAGGTATAGCCATCACCAAGCATGCAATGGCTCCAATCATGATGCTATATTAGCTTACTCTAAACGCAAGTGAGGGCATGATATGAAAAGTGTCTTGGGGAAATTACTATTTGCCTTGCACAAATATTATCACCCTTTTGGGGATGAATCAAGAATTCTTTCAGTTGAAGTTGTTGTAGATTATTGGGCAAACAGTTTGAAACTATCCCCCATAGAATTGCACAAGCCAAATTTTAGGCGTATAGCCCTATGAGTACTCGAATATATGTAGTCTCGTAAGAAAGATTCAAGTGGCTCTACTCTACATATACCCAGATATGTTCAAGGAATGATGTCAAAATTCTAAGAACAAAACCAGCTCCATCTTTTGAGGCTTTAGCCTACGAGGAAGCAATTATTTATAATGAGTTGGAAGGGTTGGCGTAAAACCTATCCTCACTTGGGTCATTCCCAGGAGATTTTTTCCTCAATCGATAGTCCCTCTACTCTTTAAATGTATGTAACTAGGATTGGTGAGCTTAGGATGTCTAGATTTTTTATTCTTCAAAAGAAGAAGAGCATACTCTCCTAATCCATGCCATTTTCTCCCAAAATACATAAAGCAAAGTTCATTCTTTCAAGCTATGTTGAGCTCGATTTAGTTGTTCCTAAGAAAACATGATGTTTGAAAGGGAAAGTTTGCCTTGTTCAATTAGCCACAAAATTTAGTGAGTTGCTTGTTCAATTACTAATCCAAAAAGAATTAAATGATTGAACTTGTTCTTTAATCCCACATATTTAGTGCTTTGTGTTGTTCATTTACTATCCAAAAAAGAATTAAGTGATGTGTTTTCTAGTTTGTTTATCCCAAATTTCATCACAAATGATAAGACAACATCCAAATTTCTGATTTTCCTCAAGAGGAAAAGAGCATATTATCTGGTTGTTTTAGCAAGTGGATAAATGGTCTTAAGTTTGGAAATCAAGTAAATAGAAGTCAAGATGGGGGTTTGGCAACTTGTAAAATTGGGTTAGTAACTGTTGACGTAAACTTCCACAAAAACCTTCAAAACCATCA
The DNA here is from genome assembly GCA_018584345.1 of Thuja plicata. Taxonomy (NCBI): domain Eukaryota; kingdom Viridiplantae; phylum Streptophyta; class Pinopsida; order Cupressales; family Cupressaceae; genus Thuja; species Thuja plicata. Next base: position 569,803 of record MU227979.1, on the reverse strand, counting down.
TGTAAACACTTGTTAAGCTGCAAGACATAAAAAACACAACTTGTTAAAATGTTAGGGGTTAGGTAAATGAGATGCACAAACTTCCTAACCAGATGCGAGCCTAAAACTTTACTAAATGCGATGTAGCATACTGGATGCAAGTTTATTTACCAAATTTGATTCCATGTTTACCAGATGTGAGCCTAAACCAAAAACAACCTGAGAAACCCCAGATGCGAGCCTATTTTTCTGCGGTGCGATCGCGTATCCTGGATGCGATCATGAATGAATAAAAATGATTCTGCGACTGAATCTTGAGCATGTAAATTGGAAAAAAAGTGTTATAAAATTAGGCCAAATTGAAAATTAGGCCCCACGGTGGGCACCAGAAATGTGCATGTGTATTTGGGTACCTGATAATAGAGACACAACACATCAATAAGTCATTTCATTATTTCAAAAAGGTTAGATAATCATGTAAAACCAACTAATATCAACCTATTGCCTTCTAACTAAGAAGAGTGTGATTAGTAACATAATAGCCCTCAAATTATGCTATAATCAGTGACATATACGACCTAGCATGAAGGATTTTAGTTAAAAACAAGCTAAATGATGAGAAAGTATGTATTCTAGCTCTAAGAATGGAAATAAGAACAATGTAAAAGCATGAAATATGAAGTGAAATATGTGTCTAAGATTAATCTAACAGCATAACAATGCATTTACAATATGTGTCGAAGGCTTATTTGCTCTCAAAAATGGCTTCTATTTATAGAAGAATGAGAGAGAGAGACAGAGAGAGAGAGAGGGGGGGGGGGGACANACAAGGCACATTAATTAGTTAAGGGACTCATTAATGGACGTGTAAGAGCCATTAATCCCTTGGGCATTATTGAGGCATGGAGGAGACATAGGCGTAAGGCATCTTCATTAATGAGGTATTAATGAAAGCCTTAAAGAAGCAAGGGGAGGGTGTAAGAGGATGGCTTGAGAAGGTGGACCTTTAGGAAAGTCAAGCTTGAGAAAGTGGACTTTCTCAAGTGGGTTGAGTTGCTAATCATTCCTTAATGGAATGTGACAACATTAGGAGGTGGGTTAGGGTAGAATTAGGATTAGGGTTAGATTAGCAAGGCTGAATGGGTTGAGAAGGGTTAGAACCCAAGGTAGAAGTGGTTGAGATAGGTTAGGTTGGGGTTTAGGAGAATATTAATTAAATGAATTAAACTTATTTAATTCATTCAAAAATAGGAAACTAATTATTTAAACAATTTAATTAATTTTTAATAATTAGGGGACTATAGCCATTTTAATTAAATTAAATAGGCTAGGGGAATGGGTTAATTTGCAAGTGGGTAATTGATTTAGGGGTTTATTTAATTCCTTCATAATTAAATACTATAGCCATGTTTGAATTAGGTTTGATTTAATTAGTTTGAATTGATTTGAATCATATGGCTATTATAGTTAATATAATTTAGTGATAAAACTCACCTAGGACATTAAATTGATTTGAAGAATTATGCCAAGAAGTAATAGGGTCATTTGGACATAATCAAGGGTATGATCACACTTAGGGAAAATAGGGTCCATAGTTGGAATAGACCAAATTTAGGTGGTTACAGCTGGCAAGAGCTAAATATGGAGTTAGCTAGTTGATCACATTATTTTCATCGATAAGTTAAAAGCCAAAGATAAGCTAGAGTTTTAAATTTGTTTTATTCCAGTTGTCAAGGAGAAATCTATGGGATAAAACTGAAGTATTCTTTAAAGCAAGAATGATGAGAATTACGGATCATGCAAAGAATAAGAAAGTCAAAAACTTAGAAATGGTGAAATTATGTCTATAAAGAGACAAGCTAATTCATTATGAATTAAGGGTGAATAGAGAAGAAGTTGCTAAAGAGAATTAATATGAAGAAAGAAGTCTTCATATAGACCTAATCATGCAAGCTAAATAATAGAGCTAAAGTTTTTCGTGGACATCGAGCAACAGAGAAGAACAACATTACCAAGAAGAAAGAATTGGAGAAAAGGTATTAAAGGGAAATTGATCAGAAAGGTATTATGAGCTTACAATAGATTTGAACATCTACAAGTATAAGTTGTATTTATGAACAGATCATATACTATTTTAGTTTAACCATTGGATCATAAAGTCTCTTAACCAAGCAGGATTTAACCATACTTTATATATTGAGATACATCCCAAGGAGTATCAAAAGGTTTATCATGAAGATAGCATAGTGAAATGCCATATATCAAGTGATAAACTATTAAAGTGATAAATCCTCTAACAAGGTTGCACTTAATAGTGTGTTTGTAACCTTTAACAGTCTTGGCTCTTCACCAAGCTCACTTCAGAAGAGTGAAATATTTGGGTTACTGGTCCCAAGTGGTTTTTCCCTTAATAGGGTTTGCAAATTAAAAATCTATGTGTCAAATTTGTTTATGATTCATTGCTTTGATGTTTTTATCTACAAATTACTAAAACAAGATTGATCGGTAAACACTAAGGTATTTACTGTATTTTGGTAAATGCTAGTCTGCTAATCGGTAAAGATTGAGAATACAGTTTAACAGTGAACTCTGAGAAGTAGTTATTTGATAAGATTATTTCAAGGAATACATCTTGTAGGACCAAAGTGAACTAGAGGCTTATAATTGTGGTACTAAGTTTTTGGGTTGATATTGGATTAATTTTTGAGGCCACTGATTCACCCCCCTCTCCCCAATTATTCTAACAATTGGTATCAGAGATTGTATGCTTAGAAAGGAAGGTTTCAAGACCTAAGATAAACATCAGAAGATGAGAAAACAAGATGTGCCCAAGTTAAACAAATACAACTTTATATCATGGCAAAGAAGGATAAGACTCCACCTATCAGGTATTGGAAATGATGTTACTCAATACTTGGATACTAAATATGTGTTTCCTACAGGACCTCACACACTTGATCAATTGAGAGAAAAGCATGAGCACAATTCTATGATGATAGAAATTTCTTCCTCACTCTCCAATGCTGAATTTGAAGATGTCAAAACCTACACCTCTAAAAATCAAATGTGGGAAAAATTGAAGCTAGTACATGGAGGATATGCTAATGTACTAAGAGCTAAGGCAAAAAGCCTAAGAGGTAAATTTGATGACCTAAGAATGAGAGAAGGAGAAAATATCACTCAGTATAGCTGGGTATGTGCACCAAGTTGTGGACCAAAAAGGGGGGTATAAGTGGAAACATTTTTTCTAAAATCAGGTAAACATGAACTTGGAACAGGCGTTTGAGGGTCATGTACTCAAAATAAGATGTATAAAAATAAAAATTGTAGTACTCTGAATCTAGTTTCTAAAACACTAATTATTTTAAAAAACAAATATGATTAAGAGGGTCAAACCTTGCACATACAAAAACATGTTCCTTATTTTTTTGGAAACATATAACATAGTTGTTTCCATGTGTGGTACAAAAGATATAGTTATATAAAGTATTTTTTAAATCCCTTTGGTAGGATGATAGGTAATGGTGTTGTGCACCCATTACTATCTTTGTTTGATCCTAGAGGATCTTGTTCTTCATAAATGGATTGATCATAGAGGATCATCCTATTTTTCATTTTGGGATCCATGTGTGTATGGTCAAGGATCTCTTAAGCAATCTTATGATCCTAGAGATGCCTTAGTCCATTTGGATCACCTAGTTAGGTTTATGTTACATTAAGCATGTTTTGTGTTTTTAGAGTCCTTAGTGTTAAATTAATTGGATTCATGTTATTCTAAGAATTTTATGTCAAGTTGATAGGTTTGGATTCATTCCAAAAGTCATCGAGTGCAAAAAGATAAGTTTTCCCAAATGTCTCAAAACTTGTCAAAAAGTTGCTCAAGAGTTACAAGATGGAAGCCCAATAATCAAAAGGCATTTTTGATCAATCCAACTTCACATTTTAAGTATTCTTAAGTGCTTACTTCAAACCAACATGATTAGAAGCTCTGGAATGTAACTTTAATGCATGGGAAATGGAATATGAAGCATTTTTATGAGCATTTATTAGTTGTACGGTCATGTATGGTGTGAGATTGGGAAACTAAGTTGATGTATTGAAATTATTTTGTGTTAATGTCACTCTCAGATTGATTTGAAGTCCTTTAGTTTTGATTTGATAAGTTTTGTTTGAGTTTTCCAAAAAGTAGTCCAGGAAAGAGTCTATTTGAAGCATAGTTTGCAAATGGAGTCATAACTTGCATTCTATTAGGTGGATTTCTCTAAGATACTGGAAAATGAAAGATAGGATGGTATATTTAATAATTTTAAAAGCTCAGGATATGGCTCGAAGGGTAAGGCCCTCATGCATCAAGCCCTAGGTTAAATATCTCATCGTATTCAGCCTAGAATGAAGGAGAAGGAAGTATTATGTTTGTTAGAAAGATTGGTTGAGTGAATTAGGAGTGGATTTGAGTTTTAGGGATGTTAGAATGGAAAATAAAATTCGAGCTAGGAACATATTAATCCAAGTGAGTTAGGAAAAAGGAATATTATCATGAATTAAACTAATCCTTAGAGCATACACCAAAAAGAAATAACAAAGGAGACAAGAAGTTTTTGAAGGGGGAAAAGCGTAAAAAAACCCCCGTGAATTATGAATGGGAAAAATAGCCAAAGAGAGAGAGAGAGAGAGAGTATGCTCTTACAATAATATACAAGAAGTGAAGAATTGTGTCTAATGTGTGTGAGAGAGAAAGAAAGCCATCTCTTTAATAGAGAGGTGAGGAGGGAGTTACATTGTAACTCCCATTTCTATAGATGCCACATGTCATAAGTG
>MU227979.1:496380-558369 GCA_018584345.1 Thuja plicata | reverse complement strand
AGAAGTGAAGAATTGTGTCTAATGTGTGTGAGAGAGAAAGAAAGCCATCTCTTTAATAGAGAGGTGAGGAGGGAGTTACATTGTAACTCCCATTTCTATAGATGCCACATGTCATAAGTGTGTGAGCTAAGTGTAGGATTCCTCATAAGGAGGAATAACTAAGAATAATAAAGGATACCTTGGTTTATCCTAGTAAATATAACAACCAAGGAAAGATTAGTTCTAACAAGGGATTTAGTTGAAGACATCTGAATCATTGTTTCAGTCCCATGCACCCAATTTATAGTACTTGCCTTGAAATCCAAGCCTAATTAGGATAATTAGGTCTGCAAACTTGGTGAGAGTTAGCTATTTCTAGAGTGGAGTTGTAATCTAAGGATTTGGGGTCTAAAATAAATTCATAAAAGGTATCTGGATATATACTTAGTTTTCTAGAAGGTGATCAAGAGGAAAAATTAATTTGGAAAAACCTCTTGGATAGTACTACAAGGAATTCTAGGTCAGTCCTAGACAGGTACTGTACAGAAGGTGGAGAGTTGAACCAGAGGGTGATTCTTGGTCCTTAGTACATAATGAAAGTGTCTCAATAGTTATTTTGAGTTGGTGAAGTCATTAGTGAAGACTTCTAGGTTTAGGCCTAAAATAGGGCTAGTGTCCCTAAAGCTCAAAAGTGTAAGATTTTGAATTGGATTGTATCCAATTGGGAAAAGTTGGAAATTGGTTATACCACCTTGAATAGGTAGAAGACATTGTTTGGAAAAGGATCTAGGATCCTAGGATAACCCAAGTTGACTTGGGTGTCTTATTGAAGGCAAAGGATAAAGACCACACTTCTTGTTGTCACCTCTGCATTAGGTGGTATCAGAGCCTAGAAAAGCTCTTGGGAATAAGAATGATAGAGAAGACTGATGATACTGATGGATAGATCCCTATGAGGGTCACTAACATGGAGCTATCCAAGATTTTGAGGGAGAAGGAAACTAATAATAAGAAGATGGAAGAAAAAATAGAGAAATTGAAGAGTTCTTAGATAAGTAGGACTAATGGGGATGATTCAAAGTCAGACCAAGAAGAAGAAGAAGTGGAGAGTGATGAAGAGAAGACAAAGGTGCTAGAAGATTAAAGAATCATAGAACCTTTGGAGAGACTGGGTAGTAGAGATAACAAACTAGACCTACCAATGTTCATGGGCAAGATGGACCCTGAGGAATGCATGGATTGGGTGGAAGCCCTAGAAAACTATTTTGAATGTGAGGATATCCCTATCTCACAAAGAAAAAATATTTCCAAGTCCAAAATGAAAGGACCTGCACTAAGTTGGTGGAATTTCTTACAAAGGGAGAGGGTAGAGAAAGAAAAGGTACCTATAACCACATAGAAGAAGATGTTAAGGGAAATCAAGAAGAAATTTATTGTTGAAGATTATGAAGTAACTCTGCACAAGAAGTTACAGAATTTGAAGTAAAAGGATCTTGATGTGGGATCTTACACTGATGAATTCCAAAAGATCTCCATGAATACAAAGGCCCCTAAAAGTGAGAAACAAAAACTTTCTAGATACATGAACGGGCTCAAATACAGTATCCAGGATGAACTAAGTTTGTTTTTTTCATAATTTTTACACTAATGCTATCATATGACTATTAAGATTGAAGAAAAACAAAGAAGGAGAGGAGAACATAATAGTAGAGGGAGAGGAAATGGTTTTAGAGGTAGGGGAAGGTTTCAAGGAAGAGGATCATCTCCAAGACCACAGGGAGAATCCAATCACCAAGAGTATGACAGAGAGAAAAATAAAAAATGTAATTTCAGAGGGGGTAGAGGAAATAGAAGAGGAAGGTCAGGAGGTAGAAGAAACTCCAAATTTACTGGAAAGTGTTTTTCTTGCAATTAGTTTGGTCACTAATCTTTTAGACGTCCAAACAAGGTTGGTACATCAGGAGGTGATAGAAGAGTCCAACTCACTCAAGATGAGGAATGTCAAAGCATGACCTCCTACCACACCACTACATCTAGACCTACAAACCTTAAGAAAGGAGAATGAATTATTTTTCAATAGGACACTCCTAAAGATGCCAACTCCCAAGAAGCCCCCACAAAGGAAGATTTTATTAAAAAATCACTGCAAGGTACTTGGTAAGATTTGGAAAGTTATTGTTGATTCTGGTTCTACAGAGAATTTAGTTTCTAATGAAATTATAGATAATATTGGTTTGAATAAAATACCCCACCCAAGGCCCTATAAAGTATCTTGTCTTAATAAGGATCAACAAGCTTTAGTATATGAGCAATGTTGGGTAGAGTTTCAAGTAGGAGAATATAAAGATAAAGTTTTGTGTGAATTTGTGGATATGGATGCATGCCATCTTCTCCTAGGAAGACCATAAAAATATGATGTTGATTCCCAACATGGGGGGAAGAAAAATGTGTATAATTTGACTAAGAATTGGATTAGTTACACTATGACACCTCTCCTTTATTCTGAGAAAGACAAAGCCTTAACAAACAATGTTACCTTAGTGTGAGAGAAGAAATTTTTGAAAGTTCTTAAGGAGAGAGGCACACCTTGTTTTTCCATCATAGTAAATCCAAAAATAGAGCCTAAGAAGACAATAAAAGGTCAAGAACCTCAGAGAAGTGTTGGCCCCAAAGAAATAGCATATTTGTTGAACAAATATAAAGGGATAGTTGTAGACAAGAGTACTGATGTTTTACCTCCATAGAGGGATATTAGCCACTATATAGAACTCATACCTGATTCTACCTTGCCAAATAAGGATTCTTACAAGCTGACCCCTGACCAAAATGTAGAAGTTGCAAGACAGATTCAAGAGTTGATGGAAAAAGGCTTCATTAGGAAGAGCATAAGCCCTTGTTTAGTCTCTACAGTCCTATCACCTAAGAAAGAGGGTAAATGGAGGAAATTTACTAACTTTAGAGCCATCAATAGGATAACCATCAGATATAGGTTTCCTATGCTAAGGATAGAAGATCTCATGGATTGCCTAGGAGGAGAAAAATATTACTTAAAGATTGATCTAAAGAGTGGGTATCATCAAATTAGGATCAGAGAAGGGGATGAGTGGAAGACAACTTTCAAAACCAATGAGGGGTTGTTTGAATGGGTAGTGATTCCCTTTGGCCTCTCTAATCCTCCTAGCACTTTTGTGAGATTGATGAATGGGGTCCTTAAGCCTTTCATAAATCACTTTGTAGTTGTTTATTTTGATGACATTTTGATCTTTAGCAAAGATAAAGAAGAGCATTTGTTACATCTAGATATGGTAATGAAGAGTCTATATGAATAAAAGTTGAGGATAAATTTGGAAAAAAGTGTGTTTATACAAGAGGAAATGATATTTCTTGGCTTTGTCATCTTCAAAGGTAATTTGAAAATGGATACTTCTAAGGTGGAATCCATACTAAATTGGCCCAGTCCAAAATATTTCAGTGAAGTCAAAATTTTCCATGCGATAGCTAGCTTCTATGGAAAATTTGTGAATAATTTTAGTGGGATGAGTGCACCAATGATAGACACTATCAAAGGGGGAAGGAAATGAAATTTTTTATGGACTGATGCTACAGACAAGTTCTTTGAATAATTGAAGACAAGAGTCTCTCAACAACCTATCTTAACTCTCCCTGATTTTCACAAGGTGTTCACCATTGAATGTGATGCTAGTAAAAGAGCTATTGGGGGTGTTCTCAGCCAAGAAGGGAGACCTGTGGCATTCCTCATTAAAAATATTAATGAAGGTAAGAAAAAATACTCTACATATGATTTGGAGATGTATGCTATGGTCCAATCTCTGAGAAAGTGGAGGCATTAATTATTGCCAAAATAATTTGTTGTATTTACTGACAATCATGCTTTTAGTTTTCTTAATAGGAAGGAGAACCTGAACCATAGACACCTCAAGTGGATGGAATAATTTAAAGCATTCACTTTAACCATAAAGCTAGCATAAAAAGGGAGTAGCTAACAAGGTAGCTGATGCATTGAGCTAGAGAATTTGGCTATACAAGAAGTGGCCTTGGAAAGTGTAGGTATCTTTGTCCTCAAAGACATGTATCCCAATGATGCAAACTTCAAATATATTTACCAAGTTTGTTTGGAACTAGAAGAAAGATATCACACTGAATTTGTAGAATATATGATTCAAGAAGGATTGTTGTTTAAAGGGAGTCAATTGTGTATCCCTTATTATTCCATGAGGGAGAACATCATAAAAGAGAATCATTGTGGATGTCTATCAGGCCATTTTGGTCTTGACAAGACACTTGAGCTAGTGAGAAGGTTCTACTTCTGGCCCAAGATGTAGACTGGGATAAGGAGATTTGTAGAGAATTGCCTAGTGTGTCAAAAAGCCAAAGGTGCCAGTTCAAATGTAGCATTGTACACACCATTACCCATCCCTAACAAAACTTGGAACTCCATCAACATGAATTTTGTATTGGGTCTTCGAAGGAAAAAGGTAGGTCATGGCAGTGTTTATGCGGTTGTAGACAGATTCTCCAAGATGGCCCACTTCTTACCTTGTAAGACTACACATGATGCCTCAAGTATTGTAGGGATATTCTTCAAGGAGATTGTGAGACTCTATGGTTTACCACTCACCATTATTTTAGACAAAGACCCCAAGTTTGTGGGACATTTTTGGTGTACCCTATGGAAGAAACTTGGAACAAATCTAGTTATGTCATCTTCCTACCACCCTCAATTAGATGGAAAAACTAAATTCATCAATAGGTCTCTAGGAAACTTGCTAAGATGCTTGACAAAGGAGTATGGAGTGGCATGGGATTCAATCCTCCCACAAGTAGAGTTCTCCTACAATGATTCTCTTAATAGAAGTTTAGGACTCATTCCTTTCCAAATTGTTTATGGATCCCACCCTAGGGGTGTCTTGGAACTAAGAAACATTCAGGATTTTGGCTAGAGGAGTGCCCAAGCTGAGGATTTTGCAGAGGTAATGAAGACCATTCATCAACAAGTGAAGGATAGACTACAACAAACCTCTAAGAAGTACAAACAAGTTGCAGATGCCAAGAGGAGATATGTCCAATTCAAAGTTGGAGATATAGTTATGGTTCACCTAAAGAAGGAAATACTACCCAAGGAAAAGTACACCAAGCTGACGATGAAAATGATAGGCCCTTTTAGAATCTTGAAGAAATGTGGAAATAATACATATATATTTGAATTACCTTCCACCATTGGCTTATCCCCCATTTTAAATGTAGCTGACCTATATCCATACAAAGGTCCTGTCATTGATGTCTCCATTGCAGGTGCTCAAGATCTACTACAGGACAAGGAGCTAAAAGATTTATCAAAAATACCAACACAAGAGATTGACTACATACTAGACAACAGGATAGCCAAACAAACTAGGAGATCCACCTTCTATGAATACCTACTCAAATGGAAACACCATTTAGTGGAGGATTCTACTTGGTTAACACCTTAATATATCAAGAAGACTGGTTTTAATATAAAAGATCTCCCAACTCAAGGGACTTGAGTTAATTTTGTCTTAGGGAGTATGGTGCAGTGCACCCATGATTGTCTCTTTTTGATCCTAGAGGATATTTCTTTTCATAAATGGATTGATCTTAGAGGATCATACTATTTTGGTTTTGAAATCTATGTGTGTATGGTCAAGGATATCTTAGGCAATCTTATGAGCCTAGAGATGCCTTAGTCCATTTGGATCACCTAGTTAGGTTTATGTTACATTAAGTATTTTTTTTGTTTTTAGAGTCCTTAGTGTTAAATTACTTGGATTCATGTTATTCTAAGAATTTTATGTCAATTTTATAGGTTTGGATTCATTCCAAAAGTCATCGAGTGTAAAAAGACAAGTTTTACCAAATGTTGCAAAAGTTGTCAAAAAGTTGCTCATGCAACTTCCAAAAGTTGCTCGAGAGTTGCAAGATGGAAGCCTAAGAGTCATAGGGAGTTTTTGATCAATCCAAGTTCACATTTTAATTTTTCTTAGGTTCTTACTTCAAACCAACATGGTTATAAGTTCTGGAATGTAACTTTGACGCATGGAAAATGGAATATGAAACATTTTTATGAGCATTTCTGAGTTGTACAGCTGTGTATGGTGTGAGATTGGAAAAATAAGTTGATGTATTGAAATTATTTTGTGATAACTTCACTCTGAGATTTATTTTAATTCATTTGGTTTTGATTTGATAAGTTTTGTTTGAGTTTTCCAAAAATCAGTCCAGGAAAGAGTCTATTTGAACCACAGTTTGAAAATGGTGTCCTAACTTGCATTCTATCTAGTGGATTTATCTAATATCCTATAAAATACAAGTTAGGATCATGTATTTAATGATTATACAAGATCAAGAGATAGCTTTAAGGGTAAGGCCCTCATGCATCAAGCCCTAGGCTGGATATCTTAATATATTCAGCCTAGAATGAAGGAGAAGGAAGTGGCATGTTTGTTAGAAAGATTGGTTGAGTGAATTAGGAGTGGATTTGAGTTGTAGGGAGTTATTTGAATACATATGAAGTATTTTTTCAATCCCATGCACCCAATTTCTAGTACTTGCCTTGAAATCCAAGCCTAATTAGGCTAACTAGGTTTGCAAACTTGGTGAGAGTTAGGTGTTGCTGGAGTGGAGTTGGAATCTAAGGCTTTTGGGTATGACATAAATTCATAAAGGGTATCTGGATATATCCTTAGTTTTCTAGAATGTGATCAAGAGGAAAAGTTAAGTTGGAAAAACCTCCCGGATAGTACTACAAGGAATTCTAAGAAAGTCCTAGATAGATATTGTACGGAAGGTGGAGAGTTGAACCAAAGGGTGATTCTTGGTCCTTAGGAAATAAGAAAAGTGTCCCAATAGTTAGTTTGAGTTGGTGAAGTCATGGGTGAAGACTTCTAGGTTGAGGCCTAAAATAGGGCTAGTGTCCCTAAAGCTCAAAAATGTAATATTTTGAATTGGATTGAATCCAATTGGGAAAAGTTGGAAATTGGTTCTACCACCTTGAATAGGTAGAATATATTGTGTGGGAAAGGATTTAGGATCCTAGGAGAACCTAAGTTGACTTGGGTGTCTTATTTAAGGCAAAGGAGAAAGACCACACTTCTTGTTGTCACCTCTACATTAGTTAAGAGTGAGATCTAGAAGTTGTGTATATTTTTGTAATTTTCTGATGAGTATTTTTTTCTGTGATTTTTTGAAGTGATCACATCCTGAAAATTTGGTGCATGTTCGTGCGCTGGGCATAACTTGCATCAAAATAATCAAAAATGAAAACTTTGTCTTTAAAAGTGTATAGAATAAAGTTTAGAACAATAATATGTAATTTATTTTGTAATTTGATTAAGTATATCAAAAGTTATTAAAAAAATGGTAGACATATGTCTGTGAAGACAATCAAGACACTCGTAAAGAAAATTAAAGTTTACTATGCTAATGTTGTCCAAAAATAGAAAAAATTATATGGTTAGAAAGCTAAGAAGACGTAGGAGATTATGGTGAAAATTATAAAGCTACCCAATTGACAAATTGAAAGCCTGATGAAGATAAAGTCAAGAATTCATCTTACAAGATGAAAAAAATGTCTAAAAGTACAAAAATGGAGGGAAAATGAGCCTCCAAGCCTTTGGGTTATTTTCCAAAGCTCTTCCTAAGCCATAACTCGATCAGGTTTCTAAATTTTAGATAACTCAATCAAGTTATGAAAAGAAAAAGTAAAATTTCAACTCCTCCATAACCCGATCGGGTTCTAGAGAATAAAACACACAATTTTCACTTCTACAAAAACCAGTCAGGTTATGAAGAAGTAAAAATTATGCTCTCTCTCTCTCTCTCTCAATCCTCCTTTGTTCTTAGTTATTCAGAACCCAATCAGGTTCTGAGTAATTAGAAGCATTGAGTCATTATGTTCTCATAACCTTATCAGGTTCTGAGTAATTAAGAGCATTGAGCCTTTATGTTCTCATAAACTAATCGGGTTCTATGGAATTAGGAATGTTTCTTTCTTGAATAGTCTTAAAATAGTCATTGCAAGTTTTCTTTGAGGTCCCACAACTATTTTTTTGTTGTTTTATGCGAGGAATAGAAAATTATGTTTTTATTGGGGTTTTTAATGTTATTTTATCATTGTAAGTTCTCATTTCAAGAAAATGGTTGATTTTTTATTATTTTTTGGATTTGATGTTCACATGTTATTCTATGTTCATGATATTATTCATAGGGTCCATTCAATATGAACAATGGGAAAGAACAAAAGAGGAACAATGTGTTGGAATAGTCCCAAGGGATAACTGAGAGGGGGGGTGAATCAGTTATCAACAAGTTTAATTCTTTCCTCTAATTAATTACATAATATCATTAAGAACATACACATTTAAGATAACATAAAATAGAACACCACAATTTTGGTTATGGCGAAACCAAACTAGGTAAAAACCCCGATGGTAATTAGCACCCACAAAGAACTATACTTGAGTATAATAATTCTTGTTAGAAGATCTTACAACCCTATCAGGAGTTTATCTTTACAATGCAATAAGTACAATGACCTGCTTAAGGGTCAGACTTTGTTAGGAGTCTTTTACAAATAACCCTGTTAAGGGTGAGGACTCACTCTCCAAAAGCTCATTGCTAATATGATGAAGGCTGCAACCTTCAGTAAAATAGATATACACTATATCTGATAATGAACTATTTGAGTTGACCTATTGTATTGATTAGTTCCAATGAATTGTATACACTCTTTGCTTCTTCACATAGATCTTTAACTGATGAATGAAATGGATTTACTATCCAAAAACAATCAACATTCTATTCTATCCTTGTTCACTGTCCTCTCTCATCATTCATGCTTGGTGATCTTCAAATGAACTAATACAAGTATCTTCTACAAAAGATATGATCTTTTTAGGCTTTAGGAATCCCTTCAATGCTTCTCTTGTCGGCCAAACCAAGCACGCAACATAATTAGAACTGTACAACTCAAAATGAATAGACACATCACTTCACATAGTCAGCTCTACCAAAATTACCCAAACATCATGCTTTAGATGAAACATGATTAGCACCTTTGGTTAATTGTATTTGACTCATAAATAAACATGAATTTGAACATACATATCCCATAGATAGATGCAACTAAAGAATCAATAAAATTACTGTCAACTTTCTGAAAATAATCTTTTGAAACTATGTCTGGTAAACAGAGTAACATAACTGAACTGTTACTGAACATCTGAATCTATATGTATGTACATGGTATAGTAACTATGTTTGAAACATAAAAAAAACCGTGCAAGGCTTCCACATATCCATACTAAAATGTGGATACAATTCAATGTTGTATACTATATGTTGTCATCAATGACAAAATTATAGTCAACTATTTGCACAAGGGAAAATCTCCAACACAATTGAACAATGAGAGATAGAAAAGGAAACACAAAGGGAGTCCATGAGGAGAATACAACAAGGTACATCATCAAATGAAAGCAACGTAAGTGATGAAAATGTTAATGTGAAAAATGCACATAATGAAAATGAAAATCATCAACATACACCATTTGAAATGAATCCAATAAATGCACCTAATTCATTTAATGAAAATGTAGAGCATGCAGCTATGTTAACACCTCCTAGAATAATTCATAGAAAACCAAAGTTTCTAACTGATATTGATGAAAATATTTTGAAGCCAATGCATGATAAAATGTCGGAAAGAAATTGTAGAAGAATTGTTAAAAATATTTGAAATAACTATTTTGAAAAATTAAATCAAAGTGGAAGATGTCAAATAGTTTTTGAAATGATTAAGAATCTAAAATTTAGAGAGACAGTGACAATTGTGGGGTTGAGAACATCTGAAAATAGTACTGAGAGAACAATTGTGAGAAATCTATTTGATGCATACCAAGCCTGATGCAAAGTGGGCAACTGGAAGCTTGGCAAAGGTCTCTCAATAGGGCAAGGTACCCTAGGTTTTTTTCTTTGTGATGGTCACAAGGATTCACACTTATCACAAGTGTGATGGAAGGACTTGATTAAGGTTCTCACAACCCCAAAACCCCAAGGGTAACCTAATCTCTAGGTTTATTAATCCTTCAATACAACCTATCTAGGTTGGTCTCACAAGCCAATGACCCTCAATCACAAGAATACCCCCCAAAATGACATGTAGGACCAGGGGTGACCTATTCTTGTATATTTTGTCTATTTAGGTCCCTAATTATTAGTTCAAATGCTTCTTTCACTCAAGGGAAACCCATACCCCATAGTTGCTTCACAAACCTAGGCTTTTGCTTGTAGCCTTTTTCAGAAGGAATTTTGATCTCATTTGAGATTTCTCCACACAACCATATGAACTAATCAGCGTTTTAGATATCATTTATGGCCAAAGGATTTGGACTTGATCCTTGTAACAGTTGACGGGGTTTTGCTGACCGGGTCCGCCAACAGTCATAAGTTGTCACCGGGTTCCGAGGAAATCGGCCAACTCCGCCTGCAAAGGTTGTCTGGGGAAATAGATCCCTCGGGCCTTCAAGCACCTGGGTGTAGGGTCACGACGGTGTGGGGCTTGGTTGGGAGAGGTGACTATTTTTGAGGGGGATAGCTGGTCTCTTCAACTCATTTTCTCCGGAGATTCGATCAAAGTAAAGTTTCCCCAAGCATTTTACACTTAGCAAATAAAGTGAAAAAGATCCTACAGGGTTAGAAATGTTTCATCTAACTACAGTCATGTTGAAATGTCTGAAACATCAATAATACTCTGGTAAACTACACTAAATACCGAAGAAACACACAACCATTAGCTAGCATTTTATCAGTAGCGGGAGTAAAGAGCTCGTTAATCTACTTTAACATACCAAAGTAAAAGACATAAAGAACATCAAAACATGAAATACCATTAACTCAGAAGCAGGAACGCTAACAACATCATTGCCAAGAATTCTTCCTTCTTTATTAATGTCCCTTCCAGCAAGCACTGGTGCGTAATATAATGGCAGCTCCAAGGGAGCATCTAACTACTGAGAATGGAACAATGGAGCATTGAGCTCTTCAACCTAAAATGAGAAATTCCTTTGCTATTACTATGGACAACAAAATCATCAATTTTGTTGACCCTTGGAAATGGGCTGATCTGCTTATTTATACAACTCTCTTCTAACCCTAACCCTATTTACATCACGTTCCAATAAAATACAATATCTAGGGGCCGGTACTACCTGCGCCACCCTACAAAAGACCTAGAGACGGAATAGGTCTGCCATGTCAGAAGAATAAGACAAGGATATACAGCGGAAGAATCGGTCTCGAGAAGAGAGCCAGAAAGGAGAAAGAAGAAAGTAGGTCCCCCAGGGACCGAGGCTACATGCCTCATAAATGGGAAATGTGGCACCCTATCTTCAATGTGCCAGGTGTACCTCTGAGTGGTGCCTCAAAAAGACCACCCTGTCAGAAACCAATTGCCAAGCTGACACTTCCTTGATGTGGCCAACCACCTTCTGACAGTCTTTATTAACCGCTTCTGAGAGTGACCGGTCAGCCTCGGGGACTGGGACACGGATCACTTTAAAGAATACAAAATTTTGGATCTGGGACTTTGAGATCCGGGAACTTTCGTCCCAAAAAGAATAAAGGATGCTCAATGTGAGCTTTCCCTGGCCTCCGGAGAAAGCTCAAGGCTGCTTATTGTTGTTGAAGGCCTGGAGGAGGCGGGATATGCCATCTTCATCTACATTCTTCAGGCTGGCCCTTCTATGCATGGCCACTTCAACTTGTTCCCCCAGGTCTGGAATATTTTCTTTAAATTCATCCGCCATCCTTGCTGCGTCATGACCCTTAAGTATTATATCGGTTAATTTCGCCATCTGGGCCCCATCTATCCCCTCCAGGGATTGATACCAGGAATTCATTATCTCATCAAAACTCCCCAGAACTGAATCTTCAGGGGTATAAGTATCTATGCTAAGGGGATCAGCCCCGGAAGCCTTTATCACAAAAGACTTGTATAAATTAGAAGAATATTTCATAGTATTTACCTTTTCTTGCAAGGACTCCACCAATTGCTTGGTTACCTCCAATGTGAGGTCAAGTCTGGAGTGCTGAGTTCTTACAAAATCAAATGATTCCTCACCCAGAATTCCAAATTCAGAAATTATATCTTCTCCCAAGGTGAGGAGCTCTTCGAGTTCCACCTTCCATGCTTGGTAATTTTCAGCGTCACTCTCCCACTGCTCAATAAGCGCTTCCACCTGATGAATGACTTGGTGGGCCATGTATAAATCTGGGAGAGTGGACACCAGGAAATTCTGGGTATTTCCTATCTGCAGGGCGATCCACTCGTCCACTGCCTGGGATTTATTTTTTCATTACCCACAGGGAGTCTATGTCACTCTGCGGTAATTCTCCTGAGGTGGAGGCCTCTGGAGTAGCGGTATTGATTGGTCGAGCCAGCTCAGTAAGAAACCCCATAAGGTTGGCATTATTTTCTTTTTTATCTTTGAGCCTCTGGGCCTCTTTTTCATATCGGGCCTCCACTGCCCTAGTTTCCTCCTTCAGCAAATCTACCTCACCTTGCTTTCCCCTTTTTCCTAGGGATATCTCTGCAATATTATAGTCTGTAGGGTCTGTAGTTGCTTCATCGGCATCTAGGGGAGGTGTTGCCACAACGGAAAATGTTTCTCCGCCCAGCCCAGTTTGAAGAGTGTGAACTGTCTGGGCTTTCTTGGCCTTTGGCGGGGCCTGGGCTTGGGCCATCATTTCTGCCAAGGAGAGAGGAATCACAGGGGCGGACTGAGCCTTTCTTTTCCTAATTTCTACCAGCCACTGAGGGGGTAGGGGTGGCCTTCCTGCCAGACTTTGTTCCCTTGATTCTTCCCCGGTGCTTTGTGGCTATGGTTCCTCGGTGGCATGGACCTCATCCATCCTCCCTGCCTCAAATTCTTCTACAGTAGTATTTCCTTTGTCAACCTCCATCTCCTCATCCTTCTCCTCTGTACCTATTCCTTTATCTGGACTCTGATAGGATTCCTCGAGGATTTCTTCTTTAAGCTACTCCTCTTGCTGCTCTTCTTCTTCTACCGGAGTCTCTTCTTCTGCCGACAGTAGGGGAGGTATCAGGCCGAGATTCAGAGTTTGGGCCGTTGTGATAACCTGCCCAAAGGTTGCCCCTGGGAGTGGCCCCTGGAACGTGGCGGCTGGGGTTACGATTATTCCTGAAGGTTCAGTTCCCCCAGTGGATTCCATTTGTTCACCTTGCTTTAGTTGGTCCACTCCCAAACCTTGCATCTCTTGAGCCCCGAAGATAATCTCCAGTTCTGGCTCTTTTTCTTCCGCCTGTTGCTCCTATGCAGGTTCTTGTTCCAAGTCTTCTTGGTCTGTAGCCTCTTGTTTTGTATCTGGGACTTCCGTCTTCGCTTGTGTATTGTCCCCTTGCAAATTCCCAAACTCATCGGTTACAAATACATCAAACTCCTTTTCCGGAGTGGGACTGGCTGGGACCTCTGCGGGTTCTATTTCTTTCTCTAGTTCTGGGGAACTAGAAGAAAGGATCTTTATTTCTTGGGGGAGGCATGTCCTGGGCGCAGGTACCGGCTCTACTTTGACCTATTTGATGTGCTTGCTCTTCCTCTGGGTAACCAACGGTGGCCCTGCATCGGCTATTGCTACCACCTCCAAGGGATCCACCCCTGTTGTCTTCACCATTAGGGCTGCCAGCGACGGGGAGGAAGGGGGACGAATTGGTCCGGCCATGAGCGGGGGAGTGGCCAGCCTCATTATTAACTACTCCCTCATCTGTTGGGAGGCTGCCACTGATTGCTTAATTTATTCTTGTATAGGGACCTCTTGCGCCAGAGGGGTCATGTCTATCCCTTTTCCTCTATCTGTGCCTTGCGAAGAAGTCCCGGCCCCCGGGGTCAATTTGGGTCCCGACTGTGATGTTATCCTTGGCACCGGTCGGGGAGCCTGACGAACACTCCCGGGGCACACTCTCTTGAAATAGGCATGGCTTCTCTCAACCACCTCCCGAGTGAAGTCCTCAATCATGGGCCCCTCCTGGGCAGCCCAATCCATTGCTGGCAGAGCCATTTTATCGACCCCTTTGGCTTTGTACTGGGGGTCGATGGTGGGGGCGGTGTCTGAGAAATTCTCTGGGAACCTCCAGAGTTTCAACAATTGCATCATTCTGGCTATCATTCTGACATAGTGTCAGCTTCACACCTCCACATCATCTTGGAAATCTGCCAGGAAGTCCTCCATATGTATAAGATGGGGCTCTGAATCCCAGGGCATTGCCATGGCAATCTTCCCATGCGGATCGAAGTTCTTCTGCGCCAGATACAATTCCTGCAAGTTATAACTTTTCAGCTCATTGTCTGCCTCTTTTGCGGCGGTCAGACTGCAGGTGTAGTTCCCACAGGTGATTGGGAATGGGACGTTGGGGACCTTCTTGAGGGAAAAGAAGGTGTGTAACTCCATCATTTGCCGGCAGTATTCCAACATCATGAGCTTGTCCCCGCAATGCCTGGGCAACAAGTAGGGTTTCCCAGAGAAGTCGGTGACCCTAATGTATGTATGCTGCTAGAACTGAATATAGTAGTGCCCATAACTACTGACTAGCTTCATCGCCTCAGTGGATAGGCGGTATCCAAAATCCCGGGTGGGTGTAAGCAAATGGTAGTAAATGAATGCATCATTTACCCGATAGAAACTGGGGAAGCTGGCTTTCCATTGAATTTGTGAGAAATGGTCCCACGGTGCTTTTTGACCCAGGCCAATCCTAAGCACGCCATCTGTAAGTAGGTCGTTGGAGTGGGGCCTTTGTTGTGCTAGGGCCCAAAAGACATAAGAAGACATAGAGAAATTCTTCTTTCGGTCCAGCTGAAGAAACTGGGAGTCGACATGATTAGAAATTATTGCGGCCCAGTCAAAGAATTCTCCCTTGGTAGAGATGCCAAGGAGGAAATAGTACATCCATTTGGAAAAATCTTGGGCGGAGGGTTGCCCAAATACCTAGGCTAATGCTATTATCCCCATCTAGATGATCTCCTTGAATTCAGAGTGGGAGATTTCTATCTTCATACTCTTTGGGTCCCTCTTCGGGGCCTTGAGCCAATGGGTATTCATGTACACCCAGGCAGCATCCTCCAGTTGTGTAAACTATTCCAAGGCATCAGTCCTTGTAGCTACGGTGGCTCTGTCAAATTGTGGGATTCCCAATCGCCCCCGGAATGTGTCTGGGTTGAGGGATACCAGAGGAGTGGGGTATCCTGTGGGTTCCATGGCTGCAAGCATGACGACTCAGATGGAAGAGTTGTAGTTGGCAGCCAGTGTTAGGATAAGCTCTGGAGACTGCATGGAGCATGGGAGGAAAGCTGCCCGAAGGATACCAGACCCTCCGACGTTGATCGCTAATTGATCTCCAGCTTGTTGATAGATCTGCATCACTTTTACCAAGGCCTGCATCTCTGCCCATGTTCCGACGCTGGTTTCAGTTATCAGTTTAACCTTGGACTCAATCTTTGAGCCTGTAATGATGTTATTCTACACGAACTTCATGGTGAGGGGCAGTTTCTCCAGGGCCCTCTCCATCTTGGACTTTGTTGCTGCCCTGGTGGCCGTTGAGAGAAGTTCTGGACTTCTGGGTGGAGAGGATACGGATGCCTCAGACATGATTAATTAGGCAAATTTCAGGAACCTGCAAGGCAAAGTGGTTGTCAGAATATTTTTATCACAATAAAATAGTTACT
The DNA here is from genome assembly GCA_018584345.1 of Thuja plicata. NCBI lineage: Eukaryota > Viridiplantae > Streptophyta > Pinopsida > Cupressales > Cupressaceae > Thuja > Thuja plicata. The sequence goes on along the minus strand of MU227979.1, from coordinate 542,617 downwards.
CCGGGGTCTAGAGATCTTACCACCGCGACGTCTGCTTTTCCTGAAAAGTTAGTTTTACGCAGAGATACCCGAAAAACAAAACACATTATAAACTTGAAAAAGAACTTCATTAAACATCTGGGTCCAGGGATCTAATCACACTAGGTAAGGACACAGGATGGATGATGGTAGGAGACCAGAAGCCCGAAAAAGTGACCATTAGCGATAATATGTAAAAAGCCAAGTCACCATGCCCACGTGGGCGCCACGTGCGGAGGTATTAAATAGAAGTTATGGCGATGACGGCGGAGCCAACTGTTCGAACACACAAAAAGGGAAAGCCACTTGGCTGGAATTAATTACGTGCATGGGATATAAATGAGGTTCTAACAGACTCCGTGGAGGAGAGAGAAAACCACCTGTTTGAAACCAGCTAAGAGCCAAGCTTCAAACAGGTGGTTTTCTGCCTCGAAATGAGCTTGGAGGCAGAAAACCAGGCATAGAGGTGACTCGACCAGCTCATCAAGCCACTCGGAAGGATATACATGGAGCTGAGGGATATATACATAGAATTGAGGAGGATATACAGAGACTATATTACAACTATATACATATATTCATAAATATACAATGCGGGATGACGCCCGTGGGAAAACTAGATGAGACAGAAACTTATTTACAACTTATCTACAAAGTTTACAGACAGACCACTTCTGCACAGAGGGCAGAAAACCCTTTGGCAACGCCGACCCACCAACGGGTGGCGAAACCAGAAAATAGCAAACCAAACGAAGAAATGAAACAGAGAAACAAAACATACAAAACAAACAAAAAGACCAAAGAAGAGCCAAAGAGCGGAAACAAAACAAAGAGGAGGGAAAGCGGAAAAAAAACAACCTGACAACGCAGAAGATGGAGGGAAGGAGGAGCTCTACAATAGCTCAAGTTATCTGACGGCTAGAGTCGCGACCATGAAGCACTTGCACTTGCTTGAGAATGACTGAAAATGTTAAGTGATGATTACTGTAAATTCTCTGCAAATGCTCTGTTAATCACTTTAAAATTGCTCTTTAATTCGCTCTAAGTGCTTGAAGGTTTTAATCGCGGTAAATGTGAAAGTGACAGATAATTCCTATTTATACCCGTGGTAAAAGGAAATCCTCCTCCTCCTTCAACAATCTTTGGACAAGCAAAACCTTTGGACTGCGGGCCCGGGGATTCTTCGTGATAATGTCCTTACGAACATCATGATGAATAATCCTAGAGTCTAGAATCTGGTCTCCAATAAAAGACAACCTTCAGGACCGGAGTCCTAGAGATGGAAAGCAAACAAACAAAGACACAAAGTCGGGGGAGAAAAACCCGGAAAAAAGGGAACAAAAAGAAAAAAAAAGGACAAGGCAAGGCCGCAAGCAAAAAAAGGGGGGACCCAACATTTTGCACACAAAATGTAGGGACGGGGATGTAGGACATAACAAATGGTGACTATCTGGGACAAATGCCTAAGCGCATTTGAGAACTATAGAATCTCTGGTTAGCAAAACTGGAACAAGCTTCTCTTCGAAGCGTCTGACATGCAAAGAGCAACATATCTGAGAGAATCCAACCACACAGGCGTCAGTCCATAGTCTTTCATCAGTGGTGTCGTGTGTGCTTTAGAAAGAAATCAAGCCGATGACCTCTAGGAGGAATAGAGAAGAGGCGCTAATTACATCGAACCAGTCATCAGTTTGCTCGTTTCCCCAAGAGACCGAAGTTCTGTCCCGCTTTTCCTCTTATTATTTTGCTTGTTTCTGGGTGGGAAAGGCAGTACTTCTTTCACCATTAATCTTAAGCTTAGCTAATTTTAATGGCGGTATTTCTTTCACCTATCCACCTATGCTTAGATGTTTGAAGAGAGGATAAAACTCCAGACCCAGGGAGAATTTCTTTAGATTTTCAGATGTGGGTCAACCAATTAGCGCAGCCGATCTACCCCTTGTGTCCGATTACTTGTTCCTTATATTATTATTTTGTTCACTGATTGCTAGATTTCAGGAAAGAACACCCAATGGAGATTCCTCAAAATGTGCCACAACCCATGAAATGAACCCCAGAGACCGGGCCGGCTCCACCGTGCTAAAGACAGATTCTAAAGTTCACCATGCCGTAGACATTGTACCAGAGGCCAAAGTTATGCGAAGCATTCCAATTCCCTACTCAAAGGAATAAAACATCGGGACTGAAAGAAAACCAAAAATGAAAACAAAGATGGCAAAAGAGGACTGTCTCGGAGGACAGCCGACAAGGCTATTTACAAGGGAGGGTACATCATACGAGACACTCAGAGGGGATATTTACAAGCGGAAAGCTTTACATATAATACAACTTTGGAAAAAATTACCCTACTCGAAGTAGTGTTTAAGAAACTGTCCATTAACGGGCAATGCAACAGGTTCTCCAGTCAATGTGTTGAGGCGGTAAGTATTTGCCCCGCAGATTTCTGAGATCAAGTATGGTCTGAGCCAGAGCCGCTGGAACTTGGTATGCTTTCCTTTCTTCTCCCGGGCCTTGTCCCACAACAGGACCAGATCCAAGATCTGAAAAGCCTTATATTGGGCTCTTCTGTCAAACCATCTCTTTACCATTGCTTGATGACACGTGAAATGTTCAAGGGTTGCATCTCATTGTTCTTCCATCCATACCAAGTTTAAGAGCCGAACCACCATAATGTTGTCCCTGTTGCTAAATTCCTGCATGAATTGTAAAACTGGGATCTCTAAGTTGACCGAGAATACATGGTTTTGGCCATAAACCAAATGGAAAGGTGATATCCCCAGGGCAGCTTTGATACAAATGCGATCCGCCCAGAGGGAAAATTTTATCTTTTGATGCCAATCTCGGGGATTTTGTTCTAACAGGTGTTTGATCACTTCAAGTAGATTTTTGTTTGTTGATTCAACAATACCATTTCCCTGGGGATAATAATTGCTGGAGAACTTCAGTGTGATCTTGCGATTGTAGGTCCATTCAAGTAGCTGTGCTAAAGAAAACGCCATACCATTGTCACATACCAAAGTAAAGGGCATTCCAAATCTTGTGATGATATTTTCTTCCAAGAACTTGATAACCACGTCCGCCGTGTTATTTTTGCAAGGTATAGCTTCAGACCACCGAGTGCAGTAATCAGTGGTAGTAAGGATGTATCGGTGGTTGGAAGACGAGTTGGGGTTGATTTCCCCGATGAAGTCAAATTCCCATTGGGCAAATGGTCTAGCCTCGTAGACTGGTTGTAAAGGCATAGCTGGGTTATGCTCATGATGCACTGCGGTTTGACAAGTATGGCATTTCCTAACGTGAGTGTAAACATCCTTGAAGATACAGGGCCAATAGTATCTGGCCTGGAGGATCTGATGGGAAGTGGCTTCAGCTAAGCCATGCCCTGTTCCAAATTGTCCATGGAATTCATCGATTATTCTTACAGCTTGGTCCCTGTCGATGCACCAGAGGTACACTCCCTCATAGTTTCTGTGATAAAGCGCAGAGTTTTTAATCATAAAGTGAGTGCTTCTCATCCGTAGGGTGCGGCATTTGTGGGGAGGTAACCCATACAGACATTTATTGTTTAATAACAAGTATACCAAATCGATATACCATGGGTCTTGAGTGATGGACTCCACTGTGTAAGTTTGGCATTCTATGCGGGAGTCTCTTCTGCCATCGTTCGACTTAGTCCTTGGCCCCGGACTATTTTCATGGGCTGCATTTCTAAGTCATATTCTTGGAGGATGGCCATCCATTTCCCCCGTCTCTTTCCCAACTCACTCTGCATCAGTAGAGACTTAACGACCTAGCCTGGAATGATAGCATGTACTTTGCTCTAGAGAATATAATGCCAGAATTTCTTCATGGCGTGGACTAGAGCGAAGGCCTATTTTTCTAGCAGTGAATATCGGACTTCGGCATTCTTAAAGGGGGAACTCATGAAATCTATTGGTCATTCCTCTCCCTCAACCTTTTGGGTCAACACTGCCGCAGCAGAATGCGGCAAAGCAAATGAGTAAATATAAAATGGAAGGGAGTAGTCCAGACTAGCCAGGACAGGTGCTTCCGTGATTGTCTGTTTGATTTGGGAGAACGCCCGTTTTGCTTCCGGACTCCACTCAATCTTAGTATCTTTCTTCATCATCTCATTGAGTGGTTTAACTATTTCTGCGAATCCTGTAATGAATCATCATACAAAGTTGATTTTTCTAAAGAAGGATCGCATCTCTTTTTTGCTGCCAGGCATCTGCAGATTCAGCAATGATTCAAATCTATCAGGGTCGATGGATATACCCTTCTTAGAGACAATATGCCCGAGCAACTTCCCCTTGGTGACCCTAAATATGCACTTCTTGGGGTTGAGGGATATTCCATACTGGCGACATCTCTTGTAGATCTGAGCGAGGTGGGCGGGATGATCACCCCTGTCTCAGGAAAAGACAGTCAAATCATCCATATAGATGATTATGCATCGATTTACGAGGCCCTTGAACACGATGTCCACGGCCTTTTGAAATGTATCCCCTACGTTGATTAGACCGAAGGGAATTCTCCTGTATGCAAATGTTCCCCACTTAGTGGTAAATGTTGTTTTCTCTCTATCTTCACACTTGACCATGACCTGGTTGTATCCCGAATATCCATCTAAGAAGGACATCATCTGAGATCCATTTACTATCTGCAACACCTCATCCAACAAAGGGAGAGGGTGGTTATCTTTTTTAGATGCCTTGTTCAAATTTTAGAAATCCATGCAAAGGCGGATCTCACTGTTCTTCTTCCTGACAGGAACTAAGTTGGCAACCCATGTAGTGTGCCGGATTGGGAAGATTATCCGGGCTGACAGCAATTTTTCTACCTCTTGACGAATTAGAGGCTCTATTAGAGGGTTGACCGGTCTTTACTTTTGCCAGAAGGGCTTAGCATCAGGCTTCAGGGGAATGGTGTGGGTCATGATGGATGTATCATGTCTTTAAGTCTTTGTAACCCCAAGTGATTACATCAACGTATTCCCGGAGGACCGCGAGAATATTTTCCTTTTCCTCAGGGGAGTAGGAGGTACCAATGTGAATGATCTTTTCTTCACCGGGCTGGCCGATGTTAACCTTTTCAAACTTTCATCCCTCAGGGGAGGATGACACCTTCTCACAGGCCCGTGGGTCCGAGTCAAAGATTCGTTCCAGCACGACCATCCCTTTTGGGATGGTGTTAGTGGGCAGGTCCATGATCCCATCATTTTCATCATCCTACCCAGTATCGTCATGGTCTCGTTCCTCCACTATCTGATCCTCAAAGACACCAACATTTTCCATGAAGGCCAAGATGTGTTGATCGTCCTCAAAAACCTAAAACTAGGTGACATTATTTGGAATGGACGGGGTGGGGACCATCTCGACTGAAAATCTTCAGAGTCGGGAGCCGGCCATCGGCTCAAGTGTGCTGGCAGAAATGGCGAGGGCATCTAGGACATAGTTCTGTAGCCAGGGAATGAGGTCAATGCCAAAGGCATCAAAATCTTCAATAAGGCTCCAAGCCCGGTTGCGGTATGCAGCCAGCCTCTTATCGTGACATGTATATTGACTCCAGACTTGTTTAAAAATCAACTCTGAATCACCCAGGGCCCGAAGGCGGGTGATACCTTGCCTTAACGCAAATAAGATTCCAAGGACCAAAGCCTCGTACTCTATGACATTGTTTGTACAGTTAAACTGCAGTCTGTAGGACGCAAGGAAGGACTTCCCTCCCGGGTTGATCAATTCTACCCCAGCCCCACAGCCTAGTTTGGATCGGGACCCATCGAACTTAAGGGTCCATAAGTCATTGTTCATAATCTGGGGCTGGGGATGGGTAGTTTTTGGATTCTTTCTGGGGAACTTATGGGGTATCTCCCGGACTACCGGTGTGGAAGTGGATTTTACCTCCAGAGGTGTTTGGGTTTTGGATTCCCAGGGAGATGGCACCAAAGGAGCGCATCCCATAGGGACACTGGGTCCCGGGGAATCCGTTACATGTTGCTTGTTCTAGAGGATATCGAAGTGCCGGTTAGCGATCGCAAGACATGGTCCACACTCAAGTTCTGAATGTTTCTGGTAGTGTACTCGGCACCAAGTGCTGGACAGGAGTGTGGCTAGGGTTGCTGTGGGGTCTTGAGAGTCTACCTCAGTTCTCATCTTCTCTTTGAGGTCTCGGGCCCTCTGTAGTATGGGAGGATCTTCTCCGGGGACAAAATTGAAGGTTAAGATTTCAAAAGGTTTGTACACCCCCAGAGAAGTCTCAGAGAAAAAGACTTCATTGACCCTTCCAACTTCCGTAAGGGCCTGTTTCATCCGGGGTTCACTTTCGACCTGGATCTTATTAGATTCTCCTTCCCATGGAAGCCATAAGTGGGTGAAGTCAGTCGAAAAGTATCCGTTCAAGGACTTAGACCAATTCTGACTTAATAACATCCCGTACGTTTCTAGGATGTCCACCACTTGAATGTCAATGATGCTGGCTATCCTGGGGTCCTAGATAAGATGTATCCGGATGTTCTTTAATTCCCCCACCATTTTTACAGCAGTCTTATCCAGCTGGATCACTATGCCATTAGATGGGGTGGGGTGGAATCTGAGCTTCTGGAAGATGGACAAGGGCATGATATTACCCGAAGCTCTAGAGTCCACTAGGCAATTATGTATATTCTTACCGTGTATATTCAGGCCTAGTAAGAAGGGAGGATCCTCATTGTTTCCTCGGAAGACAGTCGCATTAACATCTTCAAATGAGACAGTCTTGGGCGGGCGGCTGACGAATTCCGGGTTCCCTAAGAGCTTCAGAAGAGACTTCTTCTGCTTGGGACAGCTCAACAAAACCTCCATCAAGGTCATGGAGGTAGTGGTCTACTCTAACACCTTCGTAATATCGAATCTTCCCCCCGGGAACTGGGAATTCTCCTCTGTGAGATTTTTTTCTTGGTTAGAGCTAGGACCTTTTGGAGGGATGGGTCGGTCATTTGTGTTATTCCGGGGAGGAGGAGTATCTTTGATAGGGGGTAGAGGCATGTAAACTGGTCCTTTACCAACCTGACTCTGAGTATTGTATGGAGTTCATGGGTTGGTAAAGGCATTGGCCTTGAAGGGTGGAATAGATTCATCAAAGAATCCCTGCAATTTAGATTCTTCCTCATCTTCTCTGGAAGTCCCAAAGAAGATGGTGTCATAGGTGAAAGAACTGTGGGTTGTTTCCTGGACAGGAGGCTCTGGAGGGGGAGTATCATGTGATTGCTGCCTATCCAGCTGGGAGATCATGATAACCTTCTCCAAAGTGGTGTAATTTACCTCGTTGTGTGAACCTGTGTCATGTAATCTACACCAATTAGTCATGGGCTGGAAGTCTGTGACTGGTGTAAAATGTGATGGTCCAGCACCATTTTGGTTGGTGTTTTGGTTCGGAGGGGGGCCTCTGATATTCACATTATTGTTCCATTATTGATTGGGCCGAGGCCCATTGTTGAAATTTCTTCCTCCGGCATTGTTGTTTTGTTGACCAGAAAAAATATTTCCCCTCTGGGGATTCAAATTCTGGGGCGCGTAGGATCCCACCTTTAGTTGGCCCATGTCCATAGTCAGAGTGGACAACATTCGCCAAAGGGATTCAACCTCGGCGGTCAACTGAGTGTTAGCATCACAATGTGATGGTTTTTGTTGTTGGCCTCCTAGGAAGGTAGCAGTATTAGCCAGAGTCGAGGGCGGTAATCCTCCAGTCGCGGACGACTGGAAGAAGGGCACTCCAGACAATTGTGTCTGAGGTTGTTGTGCCTGCTGCGGCTGATTCCAAGGGAAGACTTCCAGACCTGGTGTCATCTGGGTCTGGGTTGGGTAAACATACCGTGCCTGCTGGTCCACCAAGGGTGGCAGAGGATTCATTTCCATCGAGGGGGCACCTATTGCTAGATTGGGGTTGTATCCCCCGATATATGCAGTTCCACCGGGGATCATGTTGAAAGGTGTGTTCTGCCCAATCCCACCCAGGGATTTGTTGAGACCACGGGATAGCTCTAGGGCTAGGTTGTAGACTTTTTCCAAGGTGTCCCGGTCGCCCGCGGCGGTTGTTCTCCAAAGGAGAGTGGCAACGAAAGGGTCCATCGCATTAAGGTAGGTCTGTATGGTTACTTCTGGGGATGGAATGAAGGGGCCCGTGCACCGCTTCAAGGCGTGCTGGAACCTATGGTTGAATGTTGCAAGAGGTTCATTGGGTTCCTTTCTGATGGAGATGAACTAGCTGTGGGACCAGGCTGGGTCCACATGCACACGAAAGGCAGCCAGGAAGGTGTCCTCCATATCCTGCCAAGTGTTTATGGAATTGGCAGGCAAGTTAAGGTACCAGTTCAACTCGCTCTATCCTAGGGACAAGGGAAACATACGAGTCACAACATCTTCATGTTGGATCTGATGTTGATTCATGGCATCTTTGTATGCCTGTAAGTGTTCTTCAGCGGTCCATGAGCCTAAGTGCTCATATCATGGGTAGATCTTTTTTGGGTGAGAGGGTAAATCATTGGTTGCGCCCGAAAAAGTTCCCATTGGGGACCCGGTGTTTCCGAAATATGCATCCATTGGGGAAACTATATGTTGGGTGGCTTGGGTACTGGTTCCCGGGATTGTCTGGGGAGTTTGAGTATTCAAGGGTATGGTAGATCCCCAGATAATAGTGGCTGGTATGATTGTCAAGGTTCGTTTCTTTCGAGTAGGGGGCTCGAGTTTGACAAACTTTCTGGGATTCAGGGCAGACCTAAGGACTCTTTCAAATTTTGCTGGGAAGAAAGATCCAATCCCACTGAAGGCTTTCCTTCTAAAAATATGACTCAGGGAACTTTCAGGAGGAGTAAAATCAGAATCTTGGGAGGGGGATGAGTTCATGCCCTCCTTCTAGCGCCAGTTTCTGTTTACGGGGTTTTGCTGACCGGGTCTGCCAACAGTCATAAGTTGTCACCAGGTTCTGGGGAAATCGGCCAACTCCGCCTGCAAAGGTTGTCTGGGAAAATAGATCCCCCGGGCCTTCAAGCACCAAGGTGTCGGGTCACGACGGCGCGGGGCTCAGTTGGGAGAAGTGACTATTTTCGAGGGGGATAGCTGGTTTCTTCAACTCATTTTCTCCAAAGATTCAGTCAAAGTAAAGTTTCCCCAAGAATTTTACACTTAGCAAATAAAGCGAAAAAGATCCTGCAGGGTTAGAAACGTTTCATCTAACTACAGTCATGTTGAAATGTCTGGAACATCAATAATACTCTGGTAAACTACACTAAATATCAAAGAAACACAACCATCAGCTAGCATTTTATCAGTAGCGGGAGTAAAGAGCTCGTTAATCTACTTTAACATACCAGAGTAAAAGACATAAAGAATATCAAAACATGAAATACCATTAACTCAGAAGCACGAACGCTAACAACATCATTGCCAAGAATTCTTCCTTCTTTATTAATGTCCCTTCCAGCAAGCACTGGTGCGTAATACAATGGTGGCTCCAAGGGAGCATCTAACTACTGAGAATGGAACAATGGAGCATTGAGCTCTGCAACCTAAAATGAGAAATTCTTTTGCTATTACTATGGACAACAAAATCATCAATTTTGCCAACCCTTGGAAATGGGCCGATCTACTTATTTATACAACTCTCTTCTAACCCTAACCCTATTTACATCACATTCTAATAAAATACAATATCTGGGGGCTGGTACTACCTACGCCACCCTACAAAAGACCTGGAGACGGAATAGGTCTGTCATGTCAGAAGAATAAGACAAGGATATACAGTGGAAGAATTGGTCTCGAGAAGAGAGCCAGAAAGGAGAAAGAAGAAAGTAGGTCCCTCGGGGACCAAGGCTACATGCCTCATAAATGAGAAATGCGGCGCCCTGTCTTCAATGTGTCAGGTTTACCTCTGAGCGGCACCTCAAAAAGACCACCCTATCAGAAACCAACTACCAAGACGACACTTCCTTGATGTGGCCAACCACCTTCTGACAGTCTTTATTAACCGCTTCTGAGAGTGACTGGTCGGCCTCGGGGACCGAGACACAGATCACTTTAAAGAATACAAAATTTTAGATCCAGGACTCCGGGATCTGGGAACTTTCGTCCCAAAAAGAATAAAGGATGCTCAATGTGAGCTTTCCCCGACCTCTGAAGAAATCTCAAGGCTGCTTATTATCGTTGAAGGCCTAGAGGAGGTGGGATATGCCATCTTCATCTACATTCTTCAAGCTGGCCCTTCTGTGCCTGGCCACTTCAACTTGTTTTCCCAGGTCCAGAATATTTTCTTTAAATTCATCCGCCATCCTCACCGCGTCATGACCCTTAAGTATTATATCGGTTAATTTTGCCATCTAGGCCCCATCTATCCCCTCCGGGGATTGATACCAGGAATTCATTATCTCATCAAAACTCTCCAAAACTAAATCTTCAGGGGTATAAGTATCTGTGCTAAGGGGATCAGCCCCGGAAGCCTTTATCACAAAAGACTTGTATAAATTAGAAGAATATTTCACAGTATTTACCTTTTCTTGCAAGGACTCCACCAGTTGCCTGGTTACCTCCAATGTGAGGTCAAGTCTGGAGTACTGAGTTCTTACAAAATCAAATGATTCCTCACCCAGAATTCTGGATTCAGAAATTATATCTTCTCCCAAGGTGAGGAGCTCTTCGAGTTCCACCTTCCACGCTTGGTAATTTTTGGCATCACTCTCCCACTGCTCAATAAGTGCTTCCACCTGATGAATGACTTGGTGGGCCATGTATAAATCTAGGAGAGTGGACACCAGGAAACACTGGGTATTTCCTATCTGTAGGGCGATCCACTCGTCCACTGCCTGGGCTTTCTTTTTCATTACCCGCAGGGAGTCTGTGTCACTCTGCGGTAATTCTCCTGAGGTGGAGGCCTCCGGAGGAGCGGTATTGATTGGTCAAGCCAGCTCAATAAGAAACCCCATAAGGTTGGCATTCTTTTCTTTTTTAGCTTTGAGCCTCTGGGCCTCTTTTTCATATCAGGCCTCCACTGCCCTAGTTGCCTCCTTCAGCAAATCTACCTCACCTTGCTTTCCCCTTTTGCCTAGGGATATCTCTGCAACATTGTAGTCTGCGGGGTCTGCAGTTGCTTCATCGGCATCTGGGGGAGGTGTTGCCACAACAACAAATGTTTCTCTGCCTGGCCCAGTTTGAAGAGTGTAAACTATCCGAGATTTCTTGGCCTTTGACGGGGCCTGGGCTTGGGCCATCATTTCTGTCAAGGAGAGAGGAATCACAGAGGTGGACTGAGCCTTTCTTTTCTTTCTTTCTACCAGCCACTGAGGGGGGAGGGGTGGCCTTCCTACCAGACTTTGTTCCCTTGATTCTTCCCCGGTGCTTTGTGGCTGCGGTTCCACGGTGGCATGGACCTCATCCGTCCTCCCTACCTCAACTTCTTCTGCAGCAGTATTTTCTTTGTCAACCTCCATCTCCTCAGCGTTGTCCTCTGTACCTATTCCTTTATCTAGACTCTGATAGGCTTCCTCGGGGATTTCTTCTTCAAGCTGCTCCTTTTGTTTCTCTTCTTCTTCTGCTGGAGTCTCTTCTTCTACCGGTAGTAGGGGAGGTATCAAGCCGAGATTCAGAGTTTGGGCCGCTGTGATAACCTACCCAAAGGTTGCCCCCGGGAGTGGCCCCTGGAATGTGGCAGCTGGGGTTACGGTTATTCTCAAAGGTTTGGTTCCCCCAGTGGATGCCATTTGTTCACCTTGCTTTAGTTGGTCCACTCTCGGACCTAGCATCTCTTGAGCCCCGGAGATAATCTCCAGTTCTGGCTCTTTTTCTTCCACCTGCTGCTCCTGTGTAGGTTCTTGTTCCAAGTCTTTGTGGTCTGCAGCCTCTTGTTCCATATCCGGGACTTCCGTCTCCACTTGTGTATTACCCCCTTGCAAATTCCTGAACTCATCGATTGCAAATACATCAAACTCCTCTTCCGGAGGGGGACTGGCTGGGACCTCTGCGGGTTTTGTTTCTTTCTCCAATTCTAGGGAACTAGAAGAAAGGATCTCTATTTCTTGGGGGAGGGATGTCCTGGGCGTCGGTACCAGCTCTGCTTTGACCTGTTTGATGTGCTTCCTCTTCCTCTGAGTAACTAATGGTGGCCCTGTATCGGCTATTGCTACCGCCTCTAAGGGATCCACCCCCGTTGCCTTCACCATTAGGGCTACCAGCGACAGGGAGGAAGGGGGACAAATTGGTCCGACTATGAGCGGGAGAGTGGCTAGCCTCGTTATTAACTGCTCCCTCATCTGCTCAGAGGCTGCCACTGATTACTTTATTTGTTCTTGTATAGGGACCTCTTGTGCTAGAGGGGTCATGTCTATCCCTTTTCCTCTATTTGTGCCCTGCGAAGAAGTCTCAGCTCCTGGGGTCAATTTGGGTCCCGGCTCTGATGTTATCCTTGGCGCCGGTCGGGGAGCCTAACGAACACTCCCGGGGCACACTCTCTTGAAATAGGCATGGCTTCTCTCAACCACCTCCCAAGTGAAGTCATCAATTGTGGGCTCCTCCTGGGTGGCCCAATCCATTACTGGCAGAGCTATTTTATCGACCCCTTTGGCTTTGTACTGGGGGTCGATGGTGGGGGCAGTGTCTGAGAAATTCTCTGGGAACCTCTGGAGTTTCAATAATTGCATCATTCTGACCATCATTCTGACATAGTGTCAGCTTCGCACCTCCACATCATCTTGGTAATCTGCTCAGAAGTCCTCCATATGTATAAGATGGGGCTCTGAAGCCTAGGGCATTGCTGTGACAATATTCCCATGCAGATCGAAGTTCTTTCGCGCCAGATAGAATTCCTGCAAGTTATAACTTTTCAGCTCATTGTCTGCCTCTTTTGCGGCGGTCAGACTGCAGGTGTAGTTCCCATAGGTGATTGGGAACGGGACGTTGGAGACCTTCTTGAGGGCAAAGAAGGTGTGTAACTCCATCATTTTCCAATAGTATTCCAACAGCACGATCTTGTCCCCGTAATGCCTGGGCAACAAGTAGGGTTTCCCGGAGAAGCTGGTGACCCTAATGTATGTATGCTGCTGGAACTAAATATAGTAGTGCCCATAACTACTGACTAGCTTCATTGCCTCAGTGGATAGGCGGTATCTGGCATCCCGGGTGGGTGTAAGCAAATGGTAGTAAATGAACGCATCATTTACCCAGCAGAAACTGGGGAAGCTGGCTTCCCATTGAATTTGTCAGAAATGGTCCCATGGTGCTTCTTGATCTGGGCCAATCCTGAGCATGCCATCTGTAAGTAGGCTGTTGGAGTGGGGCCTCTATTGTGCTAGGGCCTAGAAGACATAAGAAGACATAGAGAACTTCTTCTTCCGGTCCAGCTGAAGAAACTGGGAGTCGACGTGATTAGAAATTATTGTGGCCCAGTCAAAGAATTATCCCTTGGTAGAGATGCCGAGGAGGAAATAGTAGATCTATTTGGAAAACTCCTGGGTGGAGGGTTGCCCAAATACACAGGCTAATGCTATTATCCCCATCTGGATGCTCTCCTTGAATTCAAAGTGGGGGATTTCTATCTTCATCCTCTTTGGGTCCCTCTTTGGGGCCTTGAGCCAATGGGTATCCTCTAGTTGTGTAAACTGTTCCAAGGCATCAATCCTTGTAAGTACGGTGGCTCTATCAAATTGTGGGATTCCCAATCCTGCCCAGAATGTGTCTGGGTCGAGGGACACCAGAGGAGTGGGGTATCCCATGGGTTTTGTGGCTGTAAGCATGACAGCCCGGATGAAAGAGTTGTAGTTGGTAGCCAGTGTTAGGATAAGCTCCGGAGACTGCACGGAACACGGGAAGCAAGCTTCCCGGAGGATCCCAGACCCTCCGACGTTGATCGCTAATTGATCTCCAGCTTGTCGCTGGATGTGCATCACTTTTACCAAGGCCTGCATCTCTGCCCATGTTCTGACGCTAGTGTCGGTTATCAGTTTAACATTGGACTCAATCTTTGAGCCCGTAATGATGTTATTCTACACAAACTTCATGGTGAGGGGCAATTTCTCCAGGGCCCTCTCCATCTTGGACTTTGTTGCTGCCCTGGTGGCTGTTGAGGGAAGTTCTGGACTTCCGAGTGGAGAGGATGCGAATGCCTCATACATGATTGATTAGGCAAATTCTGGGAACCTGCAAGGCAAAGTGGCTGTCAGAATATTTTTATCACAATAAAATAGTTACTCTGGGGTCCGGAGATCTTACCACTGCGACGTCTGCTTTTCCTGAAAAGTTAGTTTCACGGAGAGATACCTGAAAAAGAAAACACATTATAAACTTGAAAAAGAACTTCATTAAACATCCAGGTCTAGGGATCTGATCACACTGGGTAAGGACACAGGATGGATGATGGTAGGAGACCCGAAGCCTATAAAAGTGACCGTTAGCGAGAATATGTAAAAAGCCAAGTCACCATGCCCACATGGGCGCCACGTGCGGAGGTATTAAATGGAAGTTATGGCGATGACGGTGGAGCCAACTGTCTGAACACATGAAAAGGGAAAGCCACTTGGCTGGAATTAATTGTGTGCATGGGATATAAATGAGGTTCTGACAGACTCCATGGAGGAGAGAGAAAATTGCCTGTTTGAAACCAGCTAAGAGTCAAGCTTCAAACAGGTGGTTTTCTGCCTCGAAACAAGCTCGGAGGCAGAAAACCAGGCACAAAGGCGACTCGAGTAGCTCGTCAAGCCACCCAGAAGGATATACATGGAACCAAGGGATATATACATAGAAATGGGGAGGATATAAAGAGACTATATTACAACTATATACATATATTCATAAATATACAATGCGGGACGACGCCCGCGGGAAAACCAGACGAGACAGAAACTTATTTACAACTTATCTACAAAGTTTACAGACAGACCACTTCTGCATAGAGGGAAGAAAACCCTCTGGCAGAGCCGACCCACCAACGGGTGGCGAAACCAGAAAATAGAAAACCAGACGAAGAAACAAAATAGAGAAACAAAACAAGAAAAACAAACAAAAAGACCAAACAAAAACCAAAGAAGAGCCAGAGAGTGGAAACAAAACAAAGAGGAGGGAAAATGAAAAAACAACAACCTGAGAACACAGAAGATGGAGGGAAGGAGGAGCTCTGCAATAGCTTGAGTTATCTAACGGCCAGAGTCATGACCACGAAGCACTTGCACTTACCTGAGAATGACTGAAAATGTTAAGCGATGATTACTGTAGATTCTCTGCAAATGCTCTGTTAATCACTTTAAAATTGCTCTTTAATTTTCTCTAAGTGCTTGAAGTTTTAATCGCGGTAAATGTGAAAGTGACAGATAATTCCTATTTATACCCACGGTAAAAGGCAATCCTCCTCCTCCTTCAACAATCTTTGGAAAAGTAAAATCTCCAGACTCAGGGCCCAGGGATTCTTTGTGATAATGTCCTTATGAACATCATGACGAATAATCACAGAGTCCGAAATCTGGTCTCCAACAAAAGACAACCTCTGGGACCAGAGTCCCAGAGACAGAAAGCAAACAAACAAAGACACAAAGCCGGGGGAGAAAAACGCAGAGAAAAGGGAACAAAAAGAAAAAAAAAGGACAATGCAAGGCCGCAAGCAAAAACAAAAAAAAGGGGGGACCCAACATTTTGCACACAAAATGTAGGGACGGGGATGCAGGGCACAACAGTAACTTGGAATTCAAAAGAAGACAAAATGGCGAGCCAAATTGCTCTACTAATTAGCCCTAATTAGGCCTCTAATTATACTAAAAGTACCCTTTAGGTACATCCAATGCCCAAACTGACTATTGGATCATGTGAGGGGATGCACAAATGTCTTCTCCTCTGACTTAGAGCCTCTAATCAATCCCAAGACAAAATTATAATTGCTGTCCTAAATCAGGATTGGTGCATACATGAGAATATACACCTAAGGCATCAATTCTCTCCCACTTCCTTGCAACTTGAGAACCCTATCTTGTAGAATATCAAAGAGCATCCTAAGAACATGATTTCCACCAAGTTCCATTAGATTCCCATGGTGGAAAGTGGAAATACACTTGATTCTTCTTGAAACCCTGAATTAGAGCCTACAATTTAGGAAGCAACTTTGTAAATTCAATATCTAATAACCTACAATCGATCAAGGCATGAAACAAAAGCCAAAAGGAAGAAGATTCAAACCCCTATCTTCTTGTGTTAGATTCACATGCTTCTCTGCCCATACCTATCCATACCTGATGGTTGTTTCCTTTAGAATGCAATAAAATGGTTTATTTTTATTGATTTCAAATAACAACTTACATGATTAGCCTACCACCCACCTAAAAGGGCTATTTTAGGAACTCCCAATGGTTATATGACAATTTTGAACCAACTTGCCCTTTTGGGAGTTGGTTTTTGAAAAGTTGTTAAGTTTGCTCAAAAGTTGCTTGACAACTTTTGAGCAACTTTTACACTTTTTGCATTTTTGCAACTTTAGTGACCAAATTTGATCAAAATGTTATTCATATGATCCCTTGTGGATCCAAAACACTAAAACTAAAAAACAACCTAATTTTAGGGTTTGGGATCTAATTGACTCATTGTGACCCAAGGGCTTATATTGTGCCAATCTTGGGGTATGGTCTTACATGGTGACCCAATGACTAACCCTAGTGTGTTTATGTTTGTAAAGGCCTCTTAAGACCTTGAATGAACCCCTAGGGTCCATAGGAGCATGTGGTTTAGTTTGGGTGCTCCTGCACCATACTCCCCATGAGATGAGAACTCAAGTTCCCACATGAGGATAGTTGAGAAACAATGGTGCCATGTTGTTTTATCTGGTGTTCAGAAATCCAGGTAGCATCTATGGAGGGAAGACCTTTCCATTTAACTAAGTAATGCATGTACTTGTTCTTTCTTGTCTGCTTCAAGACTTTGGTGTCCAAAATGGAGTCCAATTCCACTGGCTTGCTTGGTGGGAGATTGGTGACATAGTCTTCATCATTCAAAACGGTCTGTATGCTTTGATTATTTGGTTGATCTGTTGTGCCCTTATAGGGAGTAAGGTCTGCAACATTGAATATTGGAGAAATTTTCAATGTGGGAGGAAGAGAGATCTCATATGCATTCTCACCCATTGTGTTAAGGATATTGCATGGGCCAACTTTTTTCATGTGAAGCTTGGAATATCTACCCTTAGGTAGTCTCTCTTTCCTCAAGAATGCCCATACCTTGTCTCCAACTTTGAAGTGGATTTCCCTTCTTCTTTTGTCTACACGTTCCTTGTATTTCAAAGTTGATCTTTGTAGTGTTTCTTTCACCTCATGTTGCACCTTTGTTATAAGTTTTGTTAGTTCTTGTCCTTGAGCACTCATTTTAAAATTAGATGGAAGTTCTACTAGATCCAATGATCCTTTGGGGTGAAGGCCATATACTTCTTAGAAGGGGTTCTTACCTGTTTACCTGTTCATAGAATCATTGAAAGAAAACTCTGCTTGGGTAAAGAGCACATCCCAAATCTGAGCATACTATTTGGTTAGGCATCTTAGGAGATTGCCTAAGGATCTGTTTACTACCTCAGTCTATCCATCCATTTGTGAATGATAGGTAGAGCTGTAGGCTAGCTTAGTGCCAAGTTTCTTAAAAAGTGTCCTCCAAAAGTGGCCTTGAAACTTCACATCCCTATTAGATACAATTGTTTGAGGCAAACCATGGATCCTAACTACCTCTTTAAAGAAAATATGTGCAATATGAGAAGCATCATTTATGCTTTTACATGGTACAAAATGAACCATTTTACTAAACCTATCCACTATCAAAAAAACACTATCAAAACCTTGCTTTGTTCTAGGTAACCCTATTAAAAATCCATAGAGATTGAGTCCCATAGTCTAGAGGTAATTGGTAAAGGTTGGTATAACCCTTGATTTGTTGACACACCTTTTGCTTGCTGATAGATGGTGCATGTTTTAATGAACTTCTTGACATCATTGTTCATCCTTGGCCAAAAATAAATTCTTTTCACCATGTCTACAGTCTTTTCAATGCCAAAGTGTCCTCCTAGTCCACCATAGTGTTTTTCTCATATTATATTTGTCCTGATGGAATATTTTGGGATGCATAGTTGAGCTCCTTTGAATAGGAGTCCATTCTGAATCAAATATTTAGAAAAATCAGCATGGTATCTTCCAACCATCTCTGTACAAACTTGAAAAATCTTTGCAAAATCAAGGTCATCATGTGGTATAGATGTTTAAGGGAATAAATTACCACACTTTGGAGTTGGTTCTCTTCAACCAGACCCACTCTTCTACTGAGTGCATCAGCAAATTTTTTTTCTACACCCTTCTTGTGTTTCATATTGAAAGTGTATGCCTGCAACTATTCTACCCATTTGAGATGTCTGACAAAGAGTTTCTCTTGTGAATTTAGAAAACTCAATGCATGATTGTCAGTGTATACTACAAACTCTTTGGGGATTAGGTAGTGTCTCCATATCTTGAGGGCTTGGAACATGGCATAGAGTTCCAAGTCATAGGTTGAGTACTTCCTTTTAGCCTCATTTAATGTCTTTGAGAAGAAGGCAACTGGTTTACCTTCTTGGCTGAGGACTGCACCTATTGCCAAGTTACTTGCATCTGTCTCCACTGTCAAGACCTTGCTGAAATCAGGGAGAGTCAAGATAGGATACTGAGAGACTCTATTCTTCAAGTATTGAAATGAATCATTGGCTTCTTTTGTCCAAGCAAACTTGTTCTTTCTACCTCCTTTAATGGTGTCAAGTATTGGTGAACACACATGACTAAAGTTTTTAATAAACTTTCTATAGAAGGTGGCCAATCCATGGAAACTCTTACATCACCTTGGTTCTTGGGTGGAGGCCTATTAAATATGGTTGCAACCTTCTCTGGATCCATTTTTAGGGTTCCCTGTGAGATCACAAATCCAAGGAACACAAGTTCCCTCTTCATAACATTGCACCTTTCCAAGTTGATCACCAACTTGAACTGATGAAGTCATCTTAGGACCTGTTCTACATGATTAAGATGTTGCTCTTTGCTATGACTAAATATCAGTATGTCATCAAGATAAATAACACCAAATTTACCAATGAAATCAATGAATATCTCATTCATAAGCCTCATAAAAGTACTATGGGTATTTCTTATCCCAAAGTGCATTACTAACCATTCAAACAAACCTTTAGTGGTCTTGAATGCTATTTTCCATTCATCTCTTGGTTTGATTCTGATCTGATGGTAGCTGGACTTCAAGTCTATCTTGATGAAGTAGAAATCACCTCCTATTTGATCCAATAGATCCTTAATTCTTGTCATGGGTAATCTATATCTTATAGTGATCTTGTTTAGGGCCCTACTGTCAGTTCACAACCTCCATTTTCCATCCTTTTTGGGTGCCAAAACTGATGGAACTACACATAGACTGAGACTTTTTTGAATGAGTCCTTTTTTTAGCAGTTCATTTACTTGTTTTGAAATCTCTACATGTTGTAATGGTGTCATCTTGTATGGGGCCTTGTTAGGAAGGGATGAACCAGGTATCAGGTCAATTAGGTGACTGATATCTCTCAAGGGTGGGAGGGTTGTGGGCAGGTCACTAACAGTGAAATCTCTATATTTTATAAGTAAATCCTTAGCTTCATTTGGTATAGGATCATCCTTGTCAGATCTGAAATTACCCTTAGGTTTGGATATTAATACATATACTTTAGTTTCAGAATCTTTTAGCACTTTTAACATTTGTTTCTCCCCCATGGCTATGATAGTTGGTTCTTTCTCGGTCTTGTTATCTGGTAGGGGCTTCATGGTGAATGTTTTCCCATCCTTGGTGATAGAGTAGGTATTTTTCCTATAGTAGTGTGTGGAATCAAAATAATATTTCCAAGGTCTTCCTAAAAGAATGTGGGAGGCATCCATCTCCACAACATCACAAAGAACCCTGTCTTTAAAATCAGAGATTGAAAACTCTATCCATGCTTGTTCAATGACTAAAGTTTGTTGAACCTTTGTTAACCAAGATACATGGTAAGGAGAAGGATGAGGTTTCTTAGGGAGGTTTAACTTTTGTACCATTTCACAAGAAACAAGATTTTCATTTGAGCCAGAATCAATAAGTAATTGATATACCTTTCCATTGCATTTGATCTTTGTTCGGAAGAGATTCTTTCTTTGTGGAGGTTCTTGGCTTTGTGGCACTTGGAGAAAAACTTTCCTCATCATCAAGCATTGTCCTTCCTCTGGTTCTAAGTCCATTTTATTTTAATTGTCTTCTTTCTTTTCCTCTTGGATGAGTTGTGCTCTCCTCTCCCCATGATTGTTAGTGTTCCTCTTTTTAGGGCACTTGCCTGCATGATGTCCCAATTGGTTGCAATAGTAGCCCTTGAATGGTCCATTTCCTCTACCATTTTTTGTTCTTCCCCTATTGAACGGTCTTCTCCCTCTATAGTTACCTCTGGAGTTTGTATCAGTGTTCTCTTTGTCTCCTTGGTCAAGGGTCATGCTGCCATTACCACTGTATTGTCCTCTATTCCAAGAGGTTCATCTTCCTCTGAAATTCTTCCCACTGTCATTAGTCTTTCCCTTTCCAAACCCCTACTTTTTCTTCCACTTTTCCTCTACCTTGAGTGCCATTTGATAGCACTTGTTCATTGAGGTAGGGCAATATAGACTGAGTTCCTCTTGAATGGATACTCTAAGCCCATTCATATATCTTGCCAACTTTTCTTCTCCATCTTCTACCACATTTGTCTTCACGCATAATTTTAGGAACTCCTCAGTGTATGAACCCACATCCATGTCATTTTTCTTTAGGCTTTTCTTCTTCCTATGGAGTTGTACCCCATAGTATTAAGGCACATAGGTCTCCTTGACTAGTGCAATCATCCTATTCCATGAAGTGATCATGTTCTTTCCATTCTTCACCCTCTCTGTTTGGATGAAGTTCCACCAAGTTAGGGCTGCTCCCTTCAACTTGGATCTTTTTATTTTTACCCTCTACTTCTCAAGGATGTCCTCACACTCAAAAAAACTTTACAGGGCCTCTATCTAATCTAAGGCCAAGTCTACATTCATCTTTCCATTAAAATTTGGCAATCCAACTTCTCATCCATGGTTCTTCTCCCCATAGACTTCAAGTCATCTATGAAAGGTCTTTGGTCTACAGGAATATCCACATCCTGATCAGGGTTTTCACTCTCTGACTCACTCCCTTCTTTACCACCAGAAGTGTCTCCCTTGCCCCTCTCTACCTTGTTTTCCAACTCTTGGATTCTCCTTTTCAATGCTTCATTTTTTTCCCTTTGTTCTCTTACCATCTTTTCTAACTCAATGTTTGTGACTCTTGAAGGAATATACTCATCCTCAAGAGAAGACATAGCTCTGATACCACTTGATACAAAGTGGACAACTGGAAGCTTGGCAAAGGTCTCTCAATAGGGCAAGGTACCCTAGGTTTTTGTCTTTGCGATGGTCACAAGGCTTCACACTTATCACAAGTCTGATGGAACGACTTTATTAAGGTTATCAAAACCCAAAAACCCCAAGGGTAACCTAATCTATAGGTTTATCAATCCTTCAATACCAACTATCTAGGTTGGTCTCACAAGCCAATGACCCTCAATCACAAGAATACCCCCCAAAATGACATGTAGGACCAGGGGTGACCTATTCTTGTAGATTTGGTCTATTTAGGTCCCTACTTCTTAGTTCCAATGCTTCTTTCACTCAAGGGCAACCCATACCCCATAGTTTCTTCACAAACCTAGGCTTTTGCTTGTAGCCTTTTTTAGAAGGAATTTTGATCTCATCTAAGATTTCTCCACAAAACCATATGAACTAATTAGGGTTTTAGATACCCTTTATGGCCAAAGGCTTTTTACTTGAGCCTTGGAACTTGGAATTGAAAAGAAGACATAATGGTGAGCCAAATTGCTCTACCAATTAGTCCTAATTAGGCCTCTAATTACACTACAAGTACCCTTTAGGTACATCCAATTCCCAAAATGACTATTGGATCATGTGAGGGGATGCACACATGTCTTCCCCTCTGACTTAGAGCCTTTGATCAATCCCAAAACAAAAGTTATGACTGCTGTCCTAAATCAGGATTGTTGCATACATGAGCATATACACCTAGGGCATCAATTATTTCCCACTTCCCTACAACTTGAGAACCCTATCTTGCAGAATATAAAATATAATCCTAAGAAAATTCTTTCCACCAAGATCCATTAGATTCCCATGGTGGAAAGTGGAAATACACTTGATTCTTCTCGAAACCCTGAATTAGAGCCTAGAATTCAGGAAGCGACTTTGTAAATTCAATATCTAATAACCTAAAATCAATCAAGACATGAAACCAAAACCAAAAGGAAGAATATTCAAACCCCTATCTTCTTGTGTCAGATTCACATGCTTCTCTGGCTGTACCTATCCATACCCGATGATTATTTCCTTTAGAATGCAAGAAAATGGTTTATTTTTATTGATTTCAAATAACAAATTACATGATTAGCCTACCTCCCACCTGAAAGGGATATTTTAGGCACTCACAATGGTTACATGACAATTTTGAACTGACTTGACCATTTGGGACTTGGTTTTTGAAAATTTGTTAATTTTGCTCAAAAATTGCTTGACAACTTTTGAGCAACTTTTACACTTTTTGCATTTTTGCAAATTTAGTGACCGAATTTGATCAAACTATTATTTAGATGATCCCTAGTGGATCCAAAACACTAAAACTCAAAAACAACCTAATTGTAGGTTTTGCGATCATAATTGACTCATAGTGACCCAAGGGCTTATATTGTGCCAATCTTGGGGTGTGGTCTTACATGGTGACCCAATGACTAACCCTAGTGTGTTTATGTTTGTAAAGGACTCTTAGGACCTTGAATGAGCCCCTAGGGTCCATAGGATCATGTGGTTTAGTTTGGGTTCTCCTACACCAAAGCCATTGGTTCACATTCACGTAGTAAAGATGCTAATGTTACTCGATGTGTCCTCACATCAACTATAATTGGAAAGGAAATGAAAAAATCTCGTATAGTAAGAAAAAAAAGAAATTCATTAAGGATAGGTAGATCAAAATTATGGAGAGCCTTACATAGGAAAGGAAAAATTGAGGATCCAAACACTAATTCTCTTTGGTCATGTGGTTTAGTTTGGGTGCTCCTGCACCAAAGCCATTGGTTCACAATCACGTAGTAAAGATGCTAATGTTACTCAATGTGTCCTCACATCAACTATAATTGGAAAGGAAATGAAAAAATATCATATAGTAAGAAAAACAAGAAATTCATTAAGGATAGGTAGATCAGCATTATGGAGAGCCTTACACAGGTGAGAAAAAATTGAGGATCCAAACACTAATTCTCTTTGGTCATTCTCATGTAGACTCCCACGCAAGGACAAGGTTGTTGATGAATTAAGAAAATTAGTTGAAAAATTTTGGCATGACAACACAAGGGTTTCACCCAACCAAAGAGATGTTGTTAGGAGGAGAATCAGATCTAAAAATCATATGCCACATCCAGAACACTTTTTGGATATGACACAAACACAATTTTATGAAAGATTCCTCCAAATATTTCCTCAAATTAAAATTAGTCAAAGATTTTTTAAAATGACAAAACCATTTTAAGTCAAGATTAATCATGCACACACCACATGTTGTTGCAAGTTACATATTGAATTTTCCATGCATTATGATATATATCATATTTGTTGTACTTTGCACGCTAACACTATTTTGCAGGAATGTGGTCTTCAAGCACCTCCTACATCATCAAGAGATTTTATGTCAAGTGTATTATGCAATCGAGATTATGGTTTCATTTATTATAATATGATGTGTTTGAATGGATCTTGTAGTGCATGTGGTGGTATGAGAAAGTTACGGATATGTCACCATCTAGAGAGCACAAATGAGATTGGAAATACACTAGTTTATTTTGGAAAATACAACACAGTAACTTATGGTCTAAGAGATGGAAAAGAACTTAAGAGGTGTGAGTTAGTGAAAAATGATATATGTGTATCTGATTTTATGAATATTTTTCAAGAGAAAATAGTTTATGAGTACATGCATCATTCACATAGAGCTAGGTGGTTGGATGAGAAATTAAAGATATGTAAGGACACTTTTCCCCTTGGTACTATTGTATCCATTGTTGATTTTCTGAGAATTATACACTTAAACCTCAGAATGAAGTGCAAGCATTGTATTACCATTCTATACAAGTGATGATCTTTGTACATATAGAATTATTGCATGCACATGATAGCACAAATGTTGATAGAAAGGTTTTAAGAGAGTATCACTTCTACATTAGTGATGATCACACACATTCATAATAATTTGTATAAGCTTGCTTCAAAGTTTTCTATGATAATTTAAGAGAGAGAGGTAATTAGTACAACCAAGACATAATATGGTCAGACAATTGCACCTCGCAATTCAAGAATGCAAGGATGTTCTATTGGTTGAGTAGGATGCACATGACAAGTGGTGTTCAACATTTTTGGAATTTCATGGAGGTGGGGCATGGAAAAGGTGAGCATGATGGTGTGGGTGCATGTGTAAAAAGAGCTCTTTCTAGAGAGGAATTGAAGTACGAAGGTGGTTTAAAGTTAATAAATGCACAAACAATTGTATGATGGTGAAACTCTACGATGGGAACATGTAATGAAGGTAAGTCTATGGTTAATAGGTTTTTATGGTTGATAAATGAGTCTAACATTGAAAACTATCTAGAATGTTGTACACTTAAAGGATCAAGTGACATGCACTCATTTAGAAGTTCAAATGCAACATCATTGGGTATTTATACTAGATTAATGGCATGTTTTTGCTTGTCTTGTATGAATTTTTCATGGGAGGAATGTGAATCAAAAGAGTGGGTTGATGAATGGTCTTATACACCTTTGAAACCACTTGATACATATAAAATTTCTAGAGAACTACAATTGAACCAGTTTGAAGCATCAAAATATTTTGATCACATATCTGACTTAGTTGAACTAGGTAATTTCTCAATTTATTCTTCATTTTAAGACGAACTCTGTTGAACCTACTTGAACTCATTTTATTAGGTGTTTAAGTGTTTAGGGTGTTAAATTATCCCTCTATAAATTATAGGTCATTTATATGCAGTTGTTGTGGATGACAACAATGAGGAAGGGACTGATTACTTTTTGTGTAGTTGTATTGAGGGAAAACATAAATTGACAATTACAGTCATTGATGGAGAGGGTATTGAATACCAAATAGGATCCATTATTGTGACATGTACATGGCTTAGAAGGTACACTATCAAAATATAATGTGTTCTTGTTTGACGAATTTGAGACCTCTTTATGTATTCTATTACACTTTATGTGTTGCATTTTGTAATCATTTTTTATTCTATGAAATGCAGGTACCCTATCAAAAAATCAAAGAAGTGGTTGTTTGAGGACTATGAGACACATAGACATATTTTCCATTACTTGAGCCTTCTTGTTGCAACAAATATTGAATTGATAAAGTATACTAGTAAACCCCGTAAGAAGAATTTATGGAAACTTCATCAACTTGAACATGAGGCAATACATGACACAATAAGGGTTAGAGCCAGTCTAGAAGGTTCTCCCAATTAGTTTTGGGCCATCATGAAGAATCATTCTACAAATGGTAGAATTATTTTGATAATTTTGTAAATAAATTTTGTGAAACAATCTAACTTCACTTTTTTGTAAATATAAATGACTATGAAGTGGTCTACATGCATATTTGGAGACCAGATTTTGTATATTGAAATAAGATCAAGTTGTATATAAAAGTGGCCATGGGTTGATTTGTATATACCGAGGGTCCACATTTTGTTAATTTTACTATGTCTTTTTATGTATCTTTGTCATGCATTGTATTTATGTATGTGTGTTCATTTTCATATTATATCTTTTACATGTACTCTCTCTCTCTCTCTCTCTCTCTCCCAAAGAAACTACCTTGAAAATATTATGTTGAACAAAGTAATAGGAATAATCTACAATCAAAATTATGGTGTTATATGTTATGCTTTGTGGATGTTTGAATTGTTTTACTTCTATTGCTACCCAATTTGGCATAGTGCACCTTGGGAACACTTTGGTCTGACTTGTACTGAAATATTCTTGATGGTTCAAAAGAAAAAAAGGGTCTCCCCTAGATTTTACTCGGCCAAATGGAGCTAATGGAGCTGATGGTTTGGTCCCATGACGAACGGTTTGAAAGATGCACCATTGAGAAACTTTCAACTGACCAACAATGACACCTTTTGCACTAACCAAGATCGGGTCATAAAATGAAATTTGAGTGGAATCTCTTGGAACTAATCCATGTACTTGTAGGCCTTACCAAGATGGTCCTTGTGCACTTCACAGATCCCTAATTTCTCTCACGAGGTATGAGATATGGATCTCCAAATATTACTGCCAAATTTGGCTTAGTGCACCTTGGGAACACTTCGGTCTGACATGCGCTAGAACATTATTGGTGCTATGTGATCAAAGAAAGGTCTCCCCTAGCGTTTACCCAGCCAAGTGGAGCTGATGGAGCTGACGGTTTGGTCACATGATGAATGGTTTGAAAGACGCACCATTGAGAAACTTTTAACTTACCAACAATGATACTTTTTGCACCAACCGAGATCATGTCATAAAATGGAATCCAAGTGGAATCTCCTAGAAGTAAGCCACGTGCTTCAATACCTTCCCAAGATGGTCCTTGTGCACTTCATAGATCTCTGATATCTCTCACGAGGTCTGAGATATGGATCTCCCAAAATTGCTGCCAAATTTGGCTTAGTGCACCTTGGGAACACTTCGGTCTGACATGCACCGAAATGTTATTTTTTCTACATGAGAAAAGAAAGGTATCCCCTAGTGTTTACTAGGACAAATGGAGCTGATGGAGCTGATAGTTTGGTCCCACAATGAACGGTTTGAAAGATGCAACATTGAGCAACTTTCAACTGACTAACAATGACACTTTTTGCACCAACCAAGATCGGCTCGGAAAATGGAATTCAAGTGGAATCTCCTAGAACTGAGCCACATGCTTGTAGGCCTTCCCAAGATGGTCCTTTTTCACTTTACAAATCTCTAATATCTCTCACGAGGTTTGAGATACGGATCTCCAAAAATGGCTGCCAAATTTGGCTTAGTGCACCTTGGGAACACTTCGGTCTGACATGCCCTGGAATTTTATTGATGCTACATGAGTGAATAAAGGTCTCCCCTAGTTTTTACCTATCCAACTAGAGCTGATGGAGCTCATGTTAATAAGATCCATAAGTTTTGGATCCAAGCTTGTTCATTTATGTTTGTAAGAGCACAAGTTGCTCCTAGGTGCAAATGTTGTCACAATGGTCTAAAATTGTAAAAGTTGCTAATTTTGAGAAGCTAGGGGATATGGTCTCCTCTAGGGTCCTAAGAATCCTAACTAGGGTCCTAGGATGGGTCAAAGAGCATCGAGTTGACCAAATTTTTCAAATTGAGCAACTTTTGCAACTTTTGCAAAAAGTTTCTCAATGAAGAAATGGATGGTTGTAACCACCCAGGCTTGGGTATTTGAGCATGGATTGAATATTTTGTAATTTTAATGGATTTTTATTTATAGACCACATGTGTGAGCATTCTGTATGGATGATTCCCTGAGTTTTACTTGCATTTGCAGTGTTTCTGTAGCCTTATACAACTTTATACGACTGTGTGACTTAGAATGGACATGTAAGGTCCTTTGAACATAGGCTAGAGTCTGAGAGGTGTTTGGGAAGATCCTAAGCAAGGGTTTAGGGTTCTAGAGGGAAATATATTAAGAAAACAAGGTCTGGTGTTGCTTGGGTGCCCTGCACCAAATACCCCTTATAACTTCCTAGGTGTACCCAAGGAGCATTATATAGAGCATGAAAGATACACCTACAAACATAAATTCACTTAAGTCATGGAGTGCATAAATATACAACATGAAAGATACACCTAAATACAATGTAGAACATCAAACATTAATTCACTTGAATCATAAAATTGCTTATGTCCTGGAGCAAACATGTAGCACATACATTATGAAGCATAGACATGAATTTACTTAATTCATTCACGTAGGTCGTACACATGAATTTAGGTTATGAGTCATATACATGAATATACATGAAGTACACACACAAGTACATTAATTTATTGAAACATACATACATATACACAAGTCATGTGAAACAAGAATACACTTAAGGCATAAACATCCAACCAACAAATTCAAGCATCAAATTTGAAGTTTCATATATAAAAAAATTAACAATAGTAGCGTACATATCAATACATGGTGTGCATGCCAAATCTATAATAAAGTTACAAAAAATGACATCAATTATGTCTAGGTCGATATATACAATGTACAAATGTCACACACACACACACACACACACACACACACACACACACATATATACAAAAAAATTTGTCATTCAATGACCACAACTAGATCTATACAATGTCTCGATATATCTATGATTCTGGTGAATCATCAAAATTGAGCCTCTTCGCAGCAGCACTTGGGTCACTAAGTCTCTGCACAAGAAAATTTCAAATGCTAAGCCATATATATTATCTCAAAATAATATCAAAATAAATATTGGGCTGTAATTTGCTGGCAGTTGAATTATTGATTACCTCATCTCTTTCTCCTATGCTTGGGCTGAATGATAAACTAAATGGGCTCCATTGTGGGTGAGAGGGACTCCTATAAAAATGGTGAGGTAGAGGAAGGATGGGAAGTGGTGAAGGGTCCTATAACAAGAAAAATAAATAATACAAAATACATGTTATAAACAAGAAATACTAAAAAATAAAAAATGCATGGAATAAAAATAAAATGCATACCACAACATGAGTTGGAACTCCTGTGCTGGAGGGAGCCAAAACCATTGATGAATCAGTTTGGACCTTTTCCTGTATGGAAAAATATAAAAGATGTTATAGGACTGAGAAATACTAGACAATGCAAAAAATGTATACACTAGATAATACAAATTTTCATAGTGAAGGCTTAGCTGGATCTCTTATGCTTGGGTTGAATGATAAACAAAATGGGCTCCATTGTGGGTGAGAGGGACTCCTAGAAAAATAACGAGGTAGAGGAAGGATGAGTAGTGGTGAAGGGTTCTATATTAGAAAAAATAATACAAAATACATGTTATAAACAAGAAATGCTAAAAAATAAAAAATACATGGACTAAAAAGAAAATGCATACCGCAGCTAGATCTCCTGTGCTAGACAAGGGATCCCTAGGAAGTGGAGAAGGGTTCGCCTCATCTGAGGTAGAAATGACCAATTCTTGTATGAAAAGTCATATCAAATGACATACTAATAGAGGAACATGATTTCTAAAATATTGTGAACAAACAAGAATGCAATTGAAATTAAATATAAAAACATGTTACCTTCTCCCTCTCCTGAACATTAGTAGTGTCTGGGGCATTCATTAGTTCAATGAAACCCAATTGATTCTACATGTATACAATAAACAAGTCAAGTATATTCATCAATATAGACTACAATCAAATGTTCATAATACATTTCAACAAGTATACTTAAATTAGACTTAATTACTTTTTTTTGGTTCAATGTCCTTGATGATTTCTTCCTCTTTCCTAATGACCTCAAGCTTGGTGGAGTAGGCTAACAAAAACAAAATTATCATAAGAGAAATAATATGATACCACATGGGTTCAATTAAAAATATAAACAAGAGGTGTGCAAAATATGATACCACATAGCTCTGTAATCCAAAGTCAATGGCAGAAAGGGTGACATCCTCAATCTCAGAAATCTGAGCCCCTGACAAGCCCTATAAAATGCCGAATAAATATATAAACAATAGTTTACAATGAAGATTATGATTCACTTAAATTCCACAAATGATTATGCTCCACAAATCTATTATATCACAAGTTTATAAACAAATTTTACGAACCATTATTACAATATAAAACATTTCTCTTCTTTCACACACAAGACTGTTCTTTAACAAATTTGTAGTCATAGTTAGAGAAGAATGGTCCAGATTATATTCGTGGGGGTCAGAGGTTAGGACCACTTTTTCAGGAGGTAATAGGACTATTTTAACTTGGAAGTGAGTATGTTTTAGTGTGTTTACCCTTAGCATGGAGGGATTTAGAGTGCTTTAAGGTTGAGAGTATGGTGCAGGAGCACCTCCTAGCACATGGAGTCTCATGAAGATTGTAGACCCTTGATGTTCTCAATTCCCTCTTGGCCCAAAGGGAACCAAGACATCTTATAGTTCAAGGATTTAGAATTAGTCTATCATTGAGATGCAATTGTGAGACCTAGTTACAAGTTTGGGGACTTATAAGACACTTGGTACACTATGGTCATGGGATATGTACTATGGTCATGGGCTTCAACTCTACATAAAACTGACTTGGATAGATTCCCCTATGTCTTAGCCTTCAAATGCAACTAGTTTGGTGAAGAGATCTTACCTATAACTCCATTTATCATGATTTTTGTCTCTACAACTCAGGTTTTTGTTCATTTCTAAGAGTTTCACATTGTTTTTCAAGTTTGAAGCATTTCCACCATGCAAATTGGATAATATCTAGTGGAAAGCTTCTTTTTAATATGCTTTCAAAGATTCTGCAAGTTTTTTTTGTGTTGATGTAGGGAGATGGCCATACGATCAATCGATCCCTAGGTGTACATCTCAATGTATGCACCAAATTTGAATATACACAGTAGTGTATAACTTCTAGAGAACCGAGAACCAAGGGCCCTAATTGTGTATTTGATGTTGTTTTGTGAATACCTAAGTGTTCCAATTGGTTTCAGAAGGAAACACTTTCATTTTCTAGCACTTGCATCAGAGTTGGTAGTATGGGCAGTGATGAAAATATTTGGGGTGCTTATGAACCTAGGGTGTAGATGGGTTTTTGTCTATGGTGAATATATAGACTAGTATATGGGGATTGTCCTAGTATGATAGTGAAATGCCAGAGAGTAAAGTTTACTGAACTAGAAAGTGAATGTGCTTTGAGAAATATGATAAGGACCTTGTGATAAGTTGAGGGGTTCTTGGGGTGTCTTAGAAGTTATATGTTGGGATTCTTCAGAAGGCCATGGAGATGTATTGAAGGATTAAGGATATTCACAATTAGTGAACAATCAAAGATTGTATTCATGATTTTGAACAAGAAATAAGAGTAAAATAATGATGTTTGGATGTTCCAAATGATGTTCAAGGTTGAGTCAGAAGCCAATAAGTGATTGGTTAGGGTATGAGTCTATGTATGCACTAATACATTTTGTGTCAATTTTTGAGCTTTAATTAGTTGATTTTTTGACCCAGATGTGTTGAATAATCCACTAATGGTTTCACCGCTATTTTACTAGTCAAAATTGCAACACATCATTGTTCATGTCGAATGATCTATGCCAGTCTTGGTCAAAATTGATATCTGCAATTCACAAGGTTATCCGATGAACTTTCAACCAATGTCGGTCGAAATGTTTGGGCCATCAGACTAGGATGCCAAACCCATGATGCTGAATTTTGACACAGAATGGTCGATATGTAGAGCATTGTTGGTGAGGGTTTTGACCAAAGGTAGTCAAAAGTTCAACCAATATGGAATGTTAAAAAAAACACCTAAAGATAAATATCCAGATTAATCACCAACGGCATCCTGGTCAGTGATTAGTCTAGATATTTATCTTTAGGTATTTGTGTTATTTTGCATACTTTTTTTTAGTTCTCCATCTGGCTGCCACTCCCCAACATCACCTGGTATGTCAAACTGATATTTTACACTTTGAACAAAACCTTAGATTCATATATTATGCTATGCAACACACCATCAAGCAAAAACTACATCAACCATGTCCAAGCAATCTTTTGCAAGTTGTATTACAAATGTAATAACTAGAAAAAATTAAAGACACCAAGAAAACACACTTACCTGTATGAAACCATCCATCAATCATAACTTCATTTGTAAGGTCATCACGCTTGTAATAACCAAAAAATAAGGTTTTGCCTCGTATGTAGACCTCTCCATGTGGCACTTGTGAAAGTGCATCATATCTCATATCAGGAAAAAACTCAAGGCAAGCCTCAACATGTGGTATAGGTGGATGTACAACTATACCAATCATTGACATGAAATTTGGAATTGAAACAAATCTTCTCGCACAAGTTTTTGTCAAACCTGATAACAGTAAAATAAATCACAACTGAGAAATAAATAAACATTGTTAAAAGGAGAATGAATAAATTTTACCTTTGATCTCAACATCTTCTAATGCTTTTCTCAATACACCAATTATGATATTTCCCAACCTTAAAGTCTTTGTTAATTATGACCTATTCATAATGCAGGAAGGATAAATTTCAAAGATAAAGAGATTTTTAACTAATTGCATTGAGATTATCAATCTTAATCACAAACATGCTTACATTCTATGTAAATGATAATGACATGAAATCACTCCAAGTCAGGGGCTCTTTATGTTGTTAAATGCAATGTTTGTCTATGCTATATTGTGACAAGATATATTAGTCCAATGCAAACATGAATCCAAAACATAACCTCCTTGCAGGCCAACAGTTTGTCAAATGTCTCAAAGGCAATGCATAATTGGTTAACTTAATTGCAGTAGAATTTGGGTTAAATCAAGTCAAGGATCTTATATAAACATGCTAAATTGATGCTACCAAGATGCTGGAATGACCTATACGCATTCATAAATGGAAAATATTTTCCAAAGCCAGTTTCTATATGTTGAGGAATGAAAATTGAAAGATGCAGAAGTAATGAAATCAGATTGGATATTTAAATTGGAAGAATTAAATCTAACTTTAGGAACTTGAACATAATTAAAGTAAACTACCTTGTGCAAATAAAAATTTACAGACATGAAAGAATGAACAAAGTATCATCTTATTCACCAAACTAGGCCCACAAACTATGCATTTATACAAGTAAAATTTGTAGGTATTAGTGTTTTCTCTTTCTAGACAACTCATATTGAAACAAAATGTAAGGGGAAGCTCTTTGAGATCTAAGACAACCCTAAACACTAAGATATGGACAAAATATACATTTATAAACACTATACAACATTTTTCTGGAGAGTTTTGAATAAAATGATATAACTACACATCCATATGTCTTTTTGCCTTATGTATGAGCACAAGACTTGTAAAAACTCATCTAACAAGTTAGATGTTCCAGATTTATAAATAAAAAGAAAGGTTTTCTATATTTATGAATGGAGTAAACTAACTTTAAGTATAAATAAGGCAACATTTTCAGTAGCTAAAACAAAGACCAACAATCAGATGCAAACATGATATCAAAGGACTAACAACTACATCAATAACATATGTTTTCAAGAACTAAATAACTAGTTTGTAGCTAGATTACAACTTGAATGAATAAATGACATCAATTTAAATCTAATTAAAATTAATGAAATCACAAACATAATAATGTAGATACAAAGGTAACACAGAAAAGAAATATTTGAATTTCAATAGCATAAGCATAACATCAACTATCAATTAGAGTTTTTGTGTTCAAAATACTTATTCATAAAGTTATAAGATGCTTGACTTATGATATTTTACAATAAGCATTTTTTATCCCAATAATATAGTTTTAAAGTTGAATGCTTAAAAGTTCCTAAAAAAAATTTAAAAAAAAATGAAAAAAAATTTAAAGAAAAACTACTCCTACAGGAATAATAAACAAAAATTTTACAAAAGCAGCCTAAAAATAGACCTTGACCCTCCATCCAGAAATAGGAACATCAAAAATAGCAACAACAAAATATAATCATTCACAGGAAATTGAAAACACTCAAAGAGATTTTCAATGCTATTGCCTGACTCAAAGGTCCAAAGACTATTGTCAAGAGTATGGACATAGTTGAATGTTGTTTGATTGAGTGGCTATCCCAAGAAGGGTTTAGTACAGGCCTGGATGAACTGGTTGTTATATGTGATACATCTCACAGAAGGAAGTTTGTGGAGGAAATGGAGAACAATCCGAATAAAATTTCTTAGATTATGAAGCACATGAGTGGAGATTATGTGAATGCTGTAGTATCAAATGCGCAAAAATGTTTAATTGAAGTTCAAGAAGAAATTACCAAGGTCATGTTGAGTAAAAATTCTTATATTATGATGGTGTAAAGTGTAAACACTCGATCTATAAGTAAAGTGGTTCAGCAAGTTGGATTTGTAGGGCTTCTATTGTTCCCAGGAAGACAGGATTTTCCTAGTGAATGGCGTGATAGGCTTTCTTTGCATATTCCATTTATTAGTTCTCATTCCATTGACTGCAATGGGAAATATGATTCACCAGAGGTTTATGGTTTGATGAAATCATCATTTGTTAATGGATTGAATCCTTGTGAGGCATTTATACATTCTTTGTCATGTAGAGAAGGACTTTTGGGTTAGAAAATAACATATCACCATTGGATATCCTTAAGGTATCCAATTGAGGAATTTCAGCAAGGTTCAAATTACCTATGGAGAGGAGAGGAGGAATTTAGACAGGCATATGGTGAAAACAAAGAAAACAATACAGATGGAGAGGAGGAATTTAGACAGGCAGATCAAAGACAAAATTAACACTAGTACACCCAAACTAGTACATCAAATAAAAAGTAAAAATTAGAGAAAATGACATACATTCATGCTTGCATTGTTCATAGAAGAGAACATCTACCATGTTTTGGAGTGAAATAGAAGCATTCTTAAGTCATAGTAATATCTTCTGGTTAAATAGTCATTTGTACCAAAGAAACTACAATCACAATTCATATATATTATTCAATTCGATAAGAAGAAGAGTGTCTAACTAAGAAACTAAGGATGCGACTACAACAAGAGGCTATTTTAGCAAGGTTTGATCGTAAGGAGGAGAATATAATATAGTATTGAGTTTCTCTTCCTGAAGTTTCTTCTTGAGGAGATGTGGTTGGTAGCTTTGTAGAAGCACGTTGGGGTGGATAGAAACAATAAATTAGTCTGGCATTGTTTATCTCTTCATCAAACATGTCTACATTGATTTCCTTGCCTTGGAATTAGACATCAAACTATCATCACATGAAGATTCCTTGCTTGATCTTCTTTTTATTGTTTCCATCTCTACACAAACTACCATTAATAATGCCAAAATAGAAATGAACTCAGATTTCTACAAAATAAGTTGCCCAAATGCAGAGATGATAGTTAGAAGCACTGTGAATAAGTACATATGTTGGGCTCCCTCCTTGGATGCTCTAATTCTAAGGATGAATTTTCACAATTTTTTTGTAAGGGTGAGTAATGACTCTTTACTACCCAATGGATGTGCACAAGAATCCTATATAGGGCCCTCAAATCGCATTGTAATGCATCCAAAGAGCATCTGAGGGCCCTGGATGGGCTTCCAGATGCATCCGCCTATGCATCTACCTCCGTAAGAATCCTCCCACATGTTCAACATAAAATCCAGAAAATCGGTAGCTAAGGTGGCTAAAATAACAACACCATTAATCCCTCTACAAGTTTTTTCTCAAAAGGATGTGAATTTACTATTAGTCATTTTCTTACTCCCACTCAATTTCCAGCAACAACTGAAAGGATTTCTTCCTTGCATTTCCACCAAATAAACCTCCATGGAGGTTGATCCTCCTTATACAACTCCCAAAACAAACCAAGTATCATGTTGTGTGGGAAACACATTAAAATTTGCCTCACCATGATTCACCTTGAGTCATGGAATTTGTAAATGGAGATTGTTATCAAAAATTGGAAAAATAACATTGTAGTCATAGCTCACTTCTTTTTTGCATACAAAAATCCCAACTCAAGGGGTGTAATGTAAGCCAACACCTTAATACTTGGTTTTCCATGGTCTCCAAAGGCATAATATTAGAATCTCTTTTAAAAATGTTTCAAATCTCATTGGTGAATATGGACACATATCCCACCTAGAATAGGGGTTGGTGTCAATCAAGATGGGATAATGGAAAAACACATTTTTCTCCTTGGTGAGACTCAAAAGATAAAAAGATAAATTTGTGGGATGATAAAAGATCAAAACAAAAAGTGAAGATACAGTTAAAGACAACCATTTATTAATGCCTATTGTAACTATAATCAAAATCTTCTCCAACTATAGAGGTAATTCATTTTCTCCATTTGAATATGTGACATGACACTTATGATTGGTATACTATCATCTTGGTGATACCTTAATGTGCATCTTCTCACCCTTCTCAGTTTTCCTCTTGTTTTCAAGTTGCAACATGGTAGAAGTTTTACATGAGAACATGGAGCTGAAACTGGTTATTCAGAGCCTTCATAGGCTTCCATAAGGAAAATTTTAATTGGGAGTTTATTTAAAGTCTAGATGTAGATCATTTCTCATGGTAATAAATTTTTGTAGTTCTATTAATTTCTGAAAATATTCATGGCTATTATTGTTCTGCATTTTTTAAAATTGGTAGATTAGAAAGATGTTCTCTTACAAATTTATCATAAGTGTTATATAACTAAATAAATATCCTTTCTCATATCATTGCCACTAAAGTACATTACAAATTTTTCAATGTACTCTCTATAAAATTTCACCACATTCTTGGTGCATTCATAAATTTATAATATGCCTACTGATATAATGAGGATGAAATTTGTTGTACTAACTCCTAACTCACTCATGGAACATGTAATGTTATCTTTAGAATTTTGTATTTTACGATTCATTCTTTAAACATTTTGAGTTGTGAAAATGATTGATATGATATCAGTCTAATATCCAATCAAATATTTAATAAATAAATATTTGAGCCCACTCCTAAATAAGTTAAGTTTTTATAAACTCTCTAAGTGTCAATCTGAACTTGAAAGATCATATAAATATTTACCCTTTAAATATTAAACTCTTGAGTGCCAGTCTAAGTAATAACAAGACCTAATGTTCATGGCAAAAGAGACAAGTTCACATCATTCCACAACCCTATTATAATATGAAAACTTAGTCCTTAACTTCAAGTTTGCTATAATTTATTGTATCTTATACAACCACTCTAAAACTCCAAAGTTAATGTTGTTGTTGTTTTGTATAACGTAAAGAAATAAATTGAAAGAAAATTACCTATATATAATCTTGAATAACTCACCAGAGCTTTAAGATGACTGTTAATCCCTAAGTTTTGTTGATGATTAGTGACCAACACTTAGTCATTTACTTCGGCGGTTTTAGTTGGTTATCACTGTGGCTGAGCTAAACATTCAAGGTCGAGAAACATTGCTGAGCAAGTTTTTAGGTTTATGAGTTACATCATGCCGAGCTGAGTAGAATATTAAGTGCCAAGTGACAAAGATGTTAAGTGCCGACTAGAACATTTTTTGCATACATGTCAAGATCGATTCAAACTTTGATGTGAAATGTTTAGGCTGACTTGTTTGAGATTTGGGCCGACATATGTACACATTTATTATTTTGTCTACTAAGTTAATTATACATTTAATTGTTTTATACTATGCATGGCATGGAGCCAATTAGAAAATTAGAATGCCTTGGGGGCATAAATAATAGATCTTGATCATTGATCTAGATCTCGCTGCCAGATTTGAAAAGACATATAAGATTGCTTCTAACCCAAAAGAAAGAGACAGAGAGAGATATTGAGTGTGAGAGAAGGGTTGTTGTTCATGAAAGATGAATAATGAGTTATTTTGAGAAGAAGCCTAGATCAATAAGAATGACAAAGTAGTGAAAAGCAGAGTAAAGACATATCAAATTGTGAGATCACAAAAGGTATTGGAAAGAGAAGATTCGTCATCAGCATTTGAGTGCATAATGAAGGATCACTACTTGAAACATTCTAACAAGTGTATCAGGTGAAATCCCTTAATAGAGTGGTTCTAGCAGACCATTTTAAATCTCTTAGCTGAGTTCTTACTTTACTGTAAGTTGAAATCCTTTAACAAGGTAGATTGTAATGATCTTTAGTTCTTAACAGAACAGACCTTTAACCAGGTAGATTGCATTTTGTGATCAAACTCTTGTAGCCCTAACAGGAACACTTTATTGCTGCAGTAGTGAAGATTTTGTGGGTGTCATCCCCACCCCAATTTTACCTATTTGGGTTTCTGGGTTACCAAAATTTTATATTATGAGTTATATATTTCATGATGTGGATACTATCTAATGTTAGGTTAAATTCATATATGTATGAATGTGGATCAAATTTATTTAAGTGGTTAAGTTTTAAGATTTGATTCACCCCCCCTCTCAGTATCTTTCTTTCCCATTATTGTACTTCCAACAATTGATTTCAGAGCACAATTCACCTACAAAATCTTTTAATTATCTTGTGAGTATAAATTTTGAGATGAAGGTTTACAAGTTGGGTAAAGTCATTGAGAATCAGAAGATCGAGATTCAGCTAGCATTACATCAGCTTGAGATAATAAGATAGGAATTGAAGAAATCATTGACAGATAGGAAATATTTGGCCAAACAAATGAATGATACTCATTGTCAAGAAGATGACAGTGCAAATCTATTTCAGAATGGAGATTCTACTGAGAGCGATGCAGCGATTGTAGATCTACTGGAAAAGAACAATGTACTGTGTGAAGAAGTCAGAAACTTGAAAAGAGAACAAGAAATATAGACAATGAGACTATGTGAAGTAGTGGAACAAAAGAAGAAAGATGAAGATGACAAAGCTATGGAAAAAGAATATAAAAGAGTGAAACTGTTAGACTTGATGAAAGGACACATGATGTGCAAATGATGACAATCAATCAGGTTGACATGGAAAATCAACTGCTACTTGCAAATCAGGACATTAGTAGGAAAGATATGGAAATGATGAATCTGAGATCTGAGAACAATCAATTGAAAGATGATTTGAGATTTGAGAAGGAACTGAATGAAAGGTTGAATAAAGCTAATGAAGCTTTGACTCATTTTGAGAATCTGATGGAAGCATCAAGAAGACCAATTGATTCTTCTAGATTAGGTCACACTGAACATGAAACATCTATTGAGAAAGGATAATTATCTAAGAATGGTGAAAGGAGGAATGCAAAGACAAAGCACAAAAATCCTGTTTGGCACCACTGTGGAAAACCAAGTCATAAAAAAAATATTTTCTGAAGCAAGAAAGGTAAGTCCAATCCTAAACCTAAGTTCAATGGTTACTATTTTAATTGCAAGAAATTTGGACATAAAGCACATGAATGTTGGGCTCAAGCAAGTGATGCACCTCCCAAACCAAGATTTAATGGTTACTGTTACAAGTGTCAAAAACATGGTCATAAAGCACAAGACTGTAGATCCAATGCTAAACATGAATGGACATCAAAGACACAAACAAAAGCACCTATGAAGGGAAACACTTACAACTGGGATTATAATACAAGGAAGAGTTTTCATTACTATGAAGAATATGGAAATGCACCTGAAGATTTCTTAAAGACATATTTCAGAGGGAAATGTAAGAGTTGGATGAATGGAAGCCTAGTCTGCTTTAGTTGTTTGAAGATTGGTCACACTAAGAGAGAGTGTAGGACAAGAGTACCTGCTCCTACTATTGAGGAAATAAGAGCACAAATGAACTAGACAAGGGTAAGGAAAACATAGTTGAGCAATAGTGAAACCACTAAAGCCAGGGTCACCCAATCCAATGGATCGGGTGATCACACCATCTCTAATTGAGAAATAGAGGTATGTAAGGAACTGCATTTAAATTTCAAATCTTACATCAGTTCCTAAC
Source organism: Thuja plicata (assembly GCA_018584345.1). Lineage (NCBI taxonomy): Eukaryota > Viridiplantae > Streptophyta > Pinopsida > Cupressales > Cupressaceae > Thuja > Thuja plicata. The sequence goes on along the minus strand of MU227979.1, from coordinate 502,772 downwards.
ATATAAATGTGCCAAAGTCAATATTTGCATGTGTTGAGATGCACCAAGACATGTTTGTGACAAGTGTCGAGAAGAGTTAACTGTACTATAGGTGTCAAGTTGGTTGGCTGAGTAAGTTTTGTGATGGCCGAGTATGGTAAGCCGAGTGGTATGGAAGTTGTATTAGTCAGCCAATGACAGCTAGCTTGCACTAACCTAATAGGCAGAATATTTATTTCTTACCTACTTTGACCTTTTGAGTCTATATAAGGATGAACAGTTTATTCTTCATTTTACCTTGCAATTTTACAAATTCACAGAGCAATCGAAGAAGTTGCAGAATTGATCTTAGTAAAGTTTGTTTCAAAAATCTTGTCAACATGCTATCAGCAACCCTAAGTTGAATAGTGCAAAGTGTTACTTGCCGAGGTACCCTATTCTTCATTTTCAAACCATAATTTTAGAGATTATGGCTGCAAGTTCTTCCGCACCAGTCAAAGGAATGGAGGAGGAGCTGAAACAAATTAAGTTGGTAAGAAGTGATGCATGTGCACCTCCTAACTTTCAAGTCATTCCCAAAATTGCAATTTTAGGTAATCTGAATGGAGCCCTCTCATCTATCCCACCAAAGGTACTTATGATCCACGATGTTAGATCCTGTTGCATGGTTAAGATTGGTGAAGTAGGTGATAGTGAATTGATAAAATCATACAATAAGTTATGCATAAATGGAGTTCTGAAAGATGAATTCAAGTATTTAGCCGACAAAGGGTTAACTCATGCCCTAGATTTTCTGCTAGACTTCAAGGATGAATGCATCAAGGTTGTTCTAAGTTGAGTTCATAATATGAATATTTTGTTGGACAATGGACCAGTTAGGATCAGTAAAGATATTATTCATCGAGTAAATGGATATCCTTTTATCAGTGGAAAGAGAAAAATGAGAGATCAAAGTAAAGAAGAGATAGCAACTAACACTAAAGATTTCTAGAACAATAGAGGTATGACTATCTCTACAATTGAATATTTAGAACTTGACTTTGGAGTAAGATTGATTGCACATAATTTCTATCAGTTGAGCTGACTGGATAGTGTTCCCTGCACAGCTATGGACCAAGCATGGAAGATAGTCAAGAAGAATCACACCTACGACCTTGCCGAGCTGCAATTAACACAACTAGCCAAGAACTTACTATCGATTAGAAAATCTAAAAGCTCGTCATGTAAGTTTGGCTCTTTACTAGTTTGCATATTCTTCTCTATACAAAAGTCATTTCCTACTTTGGGAAATATCATTTGGAAGAAGGATAGACCTATTACTATGCAGATTAGTGAATGTATTCACCAATAAGGAAATAATTTCAATAGTATTATGGGAAACTAGTTTGTGGAATTCAAAAAGAGAATGAGGTTGAGGACTAGAATTCCTAGTTCACTTGTGGAAAAGCACTATGAGGAGATATGTTTTCTAGTCAACATAGATTACACATACATTCAGGCTGTGACACCTAGGGTATCATGGTTGGAGCCATTTCCCTATGATGTTAATATTGATGAAACATCAACAGCTATCATAGCACTCCTAGTAGAGGAGATTAATACAAAAGAAAAGAGATTTGGAAATTATGATGAAGCTAAGGCAAAGAAATCCATGAATCTTAAGGAAGGAACGATGGAGAGAAAGAGGAAAAATATTGTGAAGAATCTAAATAAAATGGTTGGATTTTCGAGTGATGAGGAGCTAGAGGATGCACCTCTAGGCATATCTACTAGACAAGGAGAAGATGTATCTGAAGAAGAAGAAGTAGAAGTTAGTGAATCTGAAGTAGATATTACTGTGAAGGCAAAAGGAAAGAAACCAATAGTAGCCAAGGTAACCAAGCTGAGTAAAGAAAAGCCTAAAGTTACCCCTCCCATTGCCAATCCTCCAAGGAAAAGGGCATCTACTATTACATCTTCAGCAATGAAAACAAACGTATATGCAAAGAAGAAGGTTGGAGAGAGTAGTTCTGGATCAAAGACAAAAGTTGCAACAAAGGTTGTGTCGAGCCTACAGGTAAAGAGACCTTGAAGGAAACTACATCTAGATCTGGAAAGTGATGAAGAAAAGACTAAAATTAATGAACCCAGCAACATACCAACAACACCATTCAAGACACCCACTAATATTAATGAGGTATGTGAGAATTTGAGAAATTCTGCAGGGTTATCTGGTTTTAACTTTATCAAATATGAGAAATTGAAGTTAGAAGATAAGCACAAAGTTAAAGAAGCACTATTAGATATGATGTGAAATTTTAAGTTAACTCTTATAGAGATAGGAAACAATGTGCTGAGTGAGTTATATGAGTTTCTATTCAGAAAATGGAAATTTGCACTTACTACTGAGAGAAAGATTTGAGAAGGCACATTAGCTCAAGTCATTCTTGAGCTGACTAAGAAACAAAGAGAAAAATTTGTTGAAGAGTATAAGCATAAATTCATACCTAAATAGAGAGGTTATGATATTTTGAAAAATGATATTGAAAGTGTAGTACAATAGAGTACTAGGATTTGGAAGGAAATCATTGGACTAATTGTTCCAAAAGAGAAGAAGACTGATGAAAGAACATCTGAGCTTGACAAGATAGGAGCATAACCAAAAGGACAAATAGAGATAGTAAACATTGTTGATCTGACAATAGATAGTCCAATTGATGTGATAATTGATGACTCTGGCAATTTGGATGTCGAGGGTCAGGATGAGGTGAGAGACACAACTATAGAATTGCCTATTAAGGCTACTGAGGCTGAAGGAGAGAAGAGTACAAAGGAAGATGAAGAGAGAACTCAAAAGGAACTTGAGGATAAAGATGCACAAAAAGAAGGAGAAAAGGAGAAAATGGATGAACAAGAGGTAATTACACATAATTCACCTATTTTAGAGGTAGTGAAAATAGTCTTAGATAGTGGTGAGGAGATGAGGGATACTAACAATGAACCTAAGGAATAAGAGGTAGTGCAAGTGTTGGTTGGTTTACCACACTTGGCATCATCTACTCCCACTGGACTCAAAATAGGAGGTACACCTGATCAACAAGCAATTTTGATTGAATTAAAATATGCAATGGTGACTACTACTCATAAAGGAAAAGATATTGAGGAAACAAAGCCGAGTTGTAGCTCACCAAAACTTAAGAGGAGGAAAATCATGAGGAAGAAGTCTCCCACTCCTAATGTCACGTTAGATGAAGTTATTGTGATTCCACCATGGGATCCCAATGTTTTATCTTATTAACAGATTGAGACTCTTCAAGAATTACTCAAGAGGAAGAAAAGACAAGAGGAAATGTAAAGAGAGCAGAAAAAAAAGCAGGTGTTACATGACATCAAGGATATATTTGTAAAAGCTTTTGATATGGAAGATGAAAATCCTCAAGCTCCTATTCTTTAACAGTTAGTTCATATTGTGAAAAAGGTTAATTATGACAACATTGAATCTAATGATAAGTTATTGCAATGGTCCAAGAGGAAATTCAAGAACAAAGTATTGGCAAAAATCTCAGGAGAGATTGCAGTAAAGCAAGTTGAAATTTCTTCTATTCTAGAAATTTTGGAGGAAGTTGAAACTAATGTTTATTCTTTGTATAAGAAGTTATGTGATGTTGAATTATTCACAAAGGATAATCTATAGGCCATAGAGAAATTGCAATTAGACTTAAATTCAACTAGAAGTTCACTGAGTATGGATGCTAGCACTAGCTCCTTACATTTTAACAAATTGACAAATGCACAAAGGAGGATAGCCAAGCTCATGGCTAAAGATGGTTGGATAAGGACCAAATTAATTACTATCTAGATAAACCTAATACCTCATGCGGAGGTAATTTAGAAAGAAATTTCATTTGCAAAAGAATTGGTTAAGAGAAATTTGCATCTCTCCACTGCAAAAAGTTTAGTAAGTCTAGCTGTCGAGCTAGAAGTCAAATTAGAGGTTATGAAGTCTGTTAAGGATAGTTGGGACACTGCATTTGTATCCACATTATAACTTCATAAACAATTTTTGGATAAGTATAACTTGACCCCACCTACAATTAGTGACAAAAACAAAGAGGAATCTGATAGGACTGACAAGGATACAACGTAAGTAGATCAATATAGGTATCAATGTAAATATTTTTTTTGAAGGCATGTAAATTTTTGTATGTAGTATGGTGTACATTCCTAGGGGGAGTACATTGTTTACTTAGGAAAAATTTTGGTTGGAACGAATTGAAAGAAATGATAAGTGTGTTTTTGCAACTAATAACAAAGGGGGAGAATGTTAATCCCTATGTTTTGTTGATGATTAGTGACCAACACTTAGTCATTTACTTAGGCAGTTTTAGTTGGTTATCATTGTGGCCAAGATAAACATTCAAGGTTGAGCAACATTGCCAAGAAATTTTTTAGGTTTCCGAGTTACATCATGTCGAGCCGAGTAGAATATTAAGTGCCGAGCGACAGAGATGTTAAGTGCTGAGTAGAACAGTTTTTGCATACATGCCAGGATTGATTCAAACTTTGATGTGAAATGTTTAGGCAGACTTGTATGAGATTTGGGCCGACATATGTACGCATTTGTTATTTTTCTACTTAGTTAATTACGCATTTAATTATTTTATACTATGCATGGCATGGAGCTAATTAGAAAATTAGAATGCCTTGGGGGCATAAATAATAGACCTTGATCATTGATCTAGATCTCGCTGCCAGATTTGAAAAGACATATAAGATTACTTCTAGCCCTAAATAAAGAGACAGAGAGATACTGAGTGTGAGAGAAGGGTTTTTGTTCATGAAAGATGAACAGTGAGTTATTTTGAGAAGAATCCTAGATCAAGCAGAATGACAAAGCAGTGAAAAGGAGAGTAAAGACATATCAGATTGTGAGATCACAAAAGGTATTGGAAAGAGCAGATCCATCATTAGCATCTGAGAGCATAATGAAGGATCACTACTTGAAACATTCTAACAAGTGTATCAGGTGAAATCTCTTAACAGAGTGGTTCTAGTAGACCATTTTAAATCTCTTAGCCGAGTGCTTACTTTACTGTAAGTTGAAATCCTTTGACAAGGTAGATTGTAATGATCTTTAGTTCTTAACTAAATAGACCTTTAACTAGGTAGACTACATTTTGTAATCAAACTCTTGTAGCCCTAACATGCACACTTTATTGCTGCAGTAGTGAAGATTTTGTGGGTGTCATCCCCACCCTTTTTTTACCTATTTGGGTTTTTGGGTTACCAAAAATTTGTATTATGAGTTATATATTTCATGTTGTGGATACTATCTGATGTTAGGTTAAATTCATATATGTATGAATGTGGATAAATTTGTGTTAAGTGGTTAAGTTTTAAGATCTAATTTACCCTCCCCCCCTCTTAGTATCTTGCTTTCCCATTATTGTACTTCCAACAATGACCTAGTAACCAAGAAATATCATAACTAGTGTTAGGATGCTCCCCATCACTATTACCTGTAATGCCCAAAAATAATCTAGGCAAAAACACAACTAATTTTTTTTTGTTTTATTTATACAACTATTACGACAACAAAAATAAATTTACTAACAAGATTCAACTCAAGCCTAATGATGCAAAGCCCCGGGGGCGTAAACCCGTTTGGGCGGAAACACCTTTAAAATAATACATCGCTAGAGGACACTTATAAAAAGGAAGTATAAGAAAGGTCATACCAATCATCTTTCTATTTCCATCCTCTACACATTCCTAGTGAACTTAAATTAAATCCGGAATCCTAAAAACCTAATATAGATAAAAACAAGAATACTATAGTGATAAGCTTATTAAAGGGTGTCTTACCAAATTATTTATATCTTAGTTAAATATTTCACAAAATACAACTTTCATAAAAGAAAGCATAACACCAGTCCACGATCGCATTTGTATTTATAAAAAGCTTAGTAATACTAGGGTAAAATTTAAAACTTAATTTATTTTACTAATCTCAACCAATCAATAAATACATATGAAAACTAGGTCACCTTGAAAAATTTCCCTGATAAAAATAATCTTACGGTTTGTCCATATCGATAAAATTAGGGTGAATTACATTTATTAAGTTTATGGTTCACTATAGTATAATATTAATAATTTTACTAAATAATCCTGTAAATTAATCCCTTATTAAAATGTAGATTCGGCAAAGATTAAAGTTACTATGAAATTTAAATCTCAATTAAATAAAATATAATTTATTAAATCATTTATAAATATAATCTTTTTAAGAAGACAAGAGCCTTATTACCCAACCATATTTATAATTTCTTTATGTTACTAAACTCACAAAATAATAATTTACTAATATAAAGAAACTATGGGTTTAAATGTATAGTCGACATCAAATACTTCCAATGAAGAGATTATTAAAT
>MU227979.1:471768-482371 GCA_018584345.1 Thuja plicata | reverse complement strand
AAGGAGGAGGTGGGGTCCAAAATCCACATCACATGCCACTTCAAACTAAGTGTCAAATGACACATCACAAAATAGAATACACTTCACAACCTATGTGGCATGCTTGTGTGCAACATTTAAACATTTATAAAAAAATCACTTACAATATACAAATTAAACCATTATCAATCATACAAAATCAGTCATCACATTCACAAAAGAAATTACAATACAACGAGGTCACACTCTCTTACTAGAGTCGACCTTGGCTTTACGGATTGCACTTGGTCCTATCTTGTTTCCCCGGATTAAACCATGACCATATCCCTGCATGCTCAAACTCGATGTCAGTACATTATGAAAAAAAACTTATATTAATAAACATTTCAACATAAGATGATGGCATCTTCTAAACAATATACATGTGTATACGTCTACATCATATAACATTACATATTGCATAAGCAAGTGTTAACATCATATTCTAGAACCATGATTTCATTAATGAACATAATATCATAAGATAACAAAACAAAGCTGTATGCATATATCATGAAAAATCAAGGTATCAAAATAAGCATGTGTATAGATAGAAAAAGTACGGTAACTGTGATCATCAACAAAACCTGAAACACGGTACTCATAAGGTCCAAAAGACGGCATGCATAAACCATAATGTCAATACTCAAAATATCATCCTGATGAGTCAAGTGTCAAAATGAAAGTCAAACTAGGATAGTTCCGGGCAGGACGTCACATTACCAAACTTTGAGGAAATCTAAATCATTAGGAAATAGTTAATAATCAAGCTAGAATTGGACACAATAAAGAAAACCATTGTTTTGATATACTTAACATAAAAATATTAAGAACAAAATGAAACCATGCTTTTGAAGGTTTATTTTACAATTAATGTTGAGAAACATATTACCTCTGTCCAAACATCAATTTCTACACTAGATATACAATTTTGGGGTTTTTTTGTTCTTTGAAAAATGTAGAATCAAATCAAAGGAAAAATTAATTAGTATTGTAAATAAATGCATTTTCTAAAACCTGTGCAACAAAACTACGTTCTTATGAAGACAAGAAAGGCTCAGTGATGGATGCACAGGTAACAACTATAAGTTCATTTGAATTTTTCACAATCTTCAACCAGTTTGAGAAACTGGACAACAACAACCCTGAGATGGAAAGAGTAGTGTTGCTAAATCTGAGATTCAAAATATATCTATATTAAAAAATATGCTCAAATACGATGGGTTTTTTTTCTTCCATACCTATGCTTCTCAACCAAAGACATTTATAATAAAAAAATTCTTGAAAACAAATGGTTTTCCTTCTTCCAATCCTATTATTTTTTGAACAAACATATTCATAATAAAAAAAATATACTCAAAGACAAAGGGTTTCCATCCCTCCCTGCTATTTTTCAACTGAACCTGTTCCTATTAAATATAATACTCCGAAGACAAGAAGATTTTCCTTATTCCTTTCTTAAGTTGAAAAAGAAAGTGAGCATTAATCTAGAATTTATCAATGTCATTCTAACAACAGGTACACAGAGAAGCATGTTGTTAATAACTTTCAACAAAAATGCTTTCCAATATGGGATTAAGAAAATAATTTAAAAATACAAGGCACTTTTCAAGCCGAAGAATAGATGCAATTTAGTGTGCATATTCCAATGATATGGAACATAAATAAAAATTACAAACTTATGCAGCATTTCAGAACCAGAGCTGGAGAAAACCCTAAAAGATGATAAATATAAACATATATACACATCTCAAGTGTTTTGAAATAACAATGCAAAATAGTAGTAATAATTGGTGCTTACCCGAAGTGATAGAAGGCATGTTTTCACATTTTTCTACCCTTGGGATCTTGACACCAAGGATTAAAATCAATTTCAGTTTCTTTAAATATTATCATTCAGTTCTCATATGCACCAGATCGATTCTTAGGTTAGAGAAAACGAAAAAAAATGTAGAATTGATTGAATTAAATTTGTGGGCATTCTATATAAATTAAAAAAGGTGAAAAGCTACTGACTTACAGGTCAGTGCGCTCACACCATGACTGCTCCACTGTGACCATAATCATTCCTCTACCTCTCCTCTATCTACACTTCTCTTCTTCAATTTCTTTTCTTCCTAAAAACTCATCTTCAATGTCTTCGCTTCCCAATTTATACTCATGAATCTGTACAGATAATGATATATGAGTGATGTTTCATAAGAATCTAATGTATCTAGCACCATTCCTGTCAATACGCTTAATTTCTAGAAGATGCTTAACGAAATGCTTCCTCTCTTCTTCTTTGTTCTAAGCTGAGGTCTTTCTGAAATAATAGGAAAGCAATTTTTTGATATGGAGTACAAGAAAATCGCTTATATATTATATTTATTTGTAAATATGATTTTATTCTAAGATCCATTTATAAATCTAATTTAATTTTGATATCTGAATACTAAATGTTTGCATGATTTAAAACTAAAAACCACCTCCAAAAAATAACTAGTTGTTCAAAGTGTCGGACAAATTTGAAGTGAAATCCCCACTTATAATAGCCTATCGGGTAACTAACAAGCACATTTGATATGTCTAATATTATCGGGGACATTTGATATGCCTAAGTCAAGATCATTATTAATATACTATGCCTTGCAGACACATCACATTTGTTAAAAGTGTGACATATTGTGGTGGATCTTAAAAGATGCTTAAAATGATTTTAGGGCTTTGAATATAGTTGTTTTTGAAGGTAAAGAGAGACGTTTTTGCTATAATTTAAACCCTATTTTTCTTAGCCGCCACCATGAGGAATTTTGGAGCAGACATTGAGGAGTTGTTGATTGGTTTGTTGTTGTGGGTTTTCACTATGTTGAAAAATGTGGCACAAGGATTCAAATGGAGGTATTTGGGGTTTCATTTGACAAAGTTCCTTGCAAATATTGTGGGATACAGGTAACATCATTTTGATTTCAGTTATTGTTGCTAACAGAGAATGAAGAAAAAGAAGAGGTGTTTAGTTAAGCATTTGTTAAGAATATTTCTTGATTTGTGAAAGGAATTCTGAGGAATTTTTAGAAAGCTAGGCTTTATCTTTTAGCATAAACAATATATTATTCTGTGACTTTTTACTCTTTTCGACACATATGTTCACTTGGTTTATATGAAACCCTAACTTGGGTATAGTCAAGAAAAGAGTTACATCTTTTTATTTTGAATATTTGTTCTTTGTTATCCTAACTGAGGTATGGTAATCACTAAAAAGATTTGTTGAAATTATCTTAAGTTGAATACCCTAACTTTGGTACGACAGCGATTAGCACTTTAGTTTTGGTTTAAAACATTAACTCTGACATTTAATCACCAGGTTTTGGGTACCATAGTATGATGGTTACCTCTGAAGACATTCATATGACATATTTACATGACCTTATTAGTTTTTTATCTTGAAAATCAGTTGTGTCAATTTGATGTAAAATTAGTGTTGAAAATTACAGGTGTGGTAAATTATTTTCTGAAGGTGTGTGTGTGTGTGTAAATATTGTATACAACAAAGAACATGTATACATCTATATATAAACTTTTAGAAAAAGGAGATTGTGTGAGAAAAAGGAATTGTATTTGGTATTGTTTGAGATCTCAACTAAATTAAAATGTATATATTTTATACCTTTTTCAACACAGGGGACTTATGATTATCCAATGCAAATGTATAATTATAATTTTATTGTGTAAACATTAACTAATCACTAAAATTCTATCAAAATAACTCCAAGTGTAAATGTTAACTAATCTACTAAGTATTTTTCTAAAAATATTCAAAACAATGCCTATAAGGGTCTAAAAAGATGTAATAAGGCCATTAGAGCCTTTCAATGTTGTTAAAAGCATTTGAACTACAAAAACTTGTAAATTGCCTATTTTGGCAATATTAGCCTAAGAGACTCATGAGGGGGGCTATAGGTTAGTTGGTTTTCAAAGGTTGTCTTTAAACCTTTTTAAAGTCTTTAGATTTGGGAAATTGGTGTTGTGTTGTCGAGTTGACAACTTTTGTTGTCAACTTGACAACAATCTTGTGTGTTGTTATTGACAATCAGTTTTAGACTATTAGGAGATAGTTATGAACAATTGGGTGGTTACTGTCGGGTTATTTGGTGAGTTAGATTCTATATTGATGTTAAATCCATGAGGAGGAAGAGGGAGAAGCGGTTGTATGTGAAACCATGACAATGTAATCAATAAAAGATTAATTTATCTGCATTTTGTATCCCACTGTCCTGAAGGATTAGTCAGCGTACCCATGGTTTCAATGGTTGGTGAAATGTGAATAGAAATTCATTAATAACATTAATATATTCTTGTGCATCTCTTTTTCATGTTTGTGTATTCACTTTAACTTTGGTTTGGTCTCAAGAGAGGATAACTGACTGGCGTGACTGAGACTAGTTTTTGTTTGAGGGTACAGTCATCGGATTAAGGGTTGTAACCCTCTATCATGTAAGGGAAATCCCACCCCTATGACCACTATAGTTTTGTGGGAGATTCCCTAGTGTATTCCTTGTATTATATATGGTTTGGGATGCAGGGAAGGGCACCAAATGATGAGGGAGTAGTGGCAAGCCTAGTGAAGACCTAGTGAAAGGGTGCACTTGTTAAGCACCAATGGTGGTTGGAAGATACCCGATGAGGAGAGGGGGTATGTGATGGTTAAATATTTCTATATGGATGTAGGGGAAGGTGTTAGAACTAGTGTTCAGGTTGTGAGTTACAGGTAAGGGTAGTTTCTACAAAGCCCTAGGTCATTAACCCAAAAGGTTAGGATTTATCAAATGGGAGTGTGGATGTGTGAGTAAGACCAAACAAAGTTTAGAAGTAGTGGCCTTTTGTCCTTTTTCAAGACTTTTTAGGGTCATGGAGACCTGTAAGTAAGTGGTTGATAGGGTTTCTATGTTAGGAGAGGGCTAATTAGGCCTAGAAGAAGAGCATTTAGTGATGGAAGTGTTCATCAGTCAAATGATGAAGGACTAAGATTAACATGGGTTTAGTAACTCTGAAAAGGGTATTTGAAAAGGTAGGTAATTCACTAGGATTTTTGGGGACCTTTTGTAAAAATGGTAGAATATTATGTTTGAAGGGCTGCAAGACAGGCCTAGAAGGGCTACATTAGAGAAATGGTGGGAGTTGAATAGACTAGAGTGAGTGGGGTGTTGAAACATGGTGAATATACCATGATGAGATGATATATGGTGTTGGGAACAAGGTGAGAATTATATTTGGAGATTCCAAACAATGCCTATAAGTGTCTAAAAAGATGTAATAAGGCCATTAGAGCCTTTAAATGTTGTTAAAAGCATTTGAAGTGCAAAAACTTGTAAATTGCCTATTTTTGCAATAGTAGCCTAAGAAGCTCATGAGGGAGGTTATAGGTTATTTGGTTTTCAAAGGTTGTCTTTAAACCTTTTTAAAGTCTTTAGGTTTGGTAAATTGGTGTTGTGTTGTCGAGTTCACAACTTTTGTTGTCAACTTGACAACAATCTTGTGTTTTGTTATTAACAGTTAGTTTTAGACTGTTAGGAGACAGTTAGGAATAGTTGGATGGTTATTGTTGGGTTATTTCATGAGTTAGAGTCTATATTGATGTTAAATCCATGAGGAGGAAGAGGGAGAAGAGGTTGTATGTGAAACCATGACAATGTAATCAATAAAAGATTAATTTCTCTGCATTTTGTATCCCACTAACTTGAAGGAATAGTCAGCGTACCCATAGGTTGAATGGTTAATGAAATGTGAATAGAACTTGGTTAATAACATTAAGACATTCCTCTGCATCTCTTTTTTAGGTTTGTGTAATCACTTTAACTTTGGTTTGGTCTCAAGAGAGGATAACTGACTGGCATGACTAAGATTGGTTTTTGTTTGAGGGTACATTCAGCAGATTAAGGGTTGTAACCCTCTATCATGTAAGGGCACACCCACCCCTTTTACCACTGTAGTTTGGTGGGAGATGCCTTAGTGTATTCCTTGTATTATATATGGTTTTGGATGCAGGGAAATGAGCCAGATGATGAGGGAGCAGTGGCAAGCCTGGTGAAGACCCAGTGAAAGGGTGCACTTGTTAAGCACCAATGGTGGTTGGAAGATACCCGATGAAGAGAGGGGGTATATGATGGTTAAATATGTCTATATGGATGTAGGGGAAGGTGTTAGAACCAGTGTTGAGGTTGTGAGTTATAGGTAAGGGTAGTTTCTACAAAGCCCTGGGTTATTAACCCAAAAGGTGAGGGTTTATCAAATGGGAGTGTGGATGTGTTAGTAAGACCAAACAAAGTTGAAAAGTAGTGGTCCTTTTTCATTTTTCAAGACTATTTAGGGTCATGGAGACTTGGAAGTAAGTGGGTGATAGGGTTACTATGTTAGGAGAGGGATAATTAAGCCTAGAAGAAGAGAATTTAGTGATGGAAGTGTTCACGAGTCAAATGATGAAGGACTAAGATTAACATGGGTTTAGTAACTATGAAAAGGGTATTTGAAAAGGTAGGTAATTCACTATGGTGTTTGGGGACCTTTTGTGAAAATGGCAGAATATTGTGTTTGAAGGGTTACAAGATAGGCCTAGAAGGGCTACAAGAGATAAATGGTGGGAGTTGAATAGACCAGAGTAAGAGGGGTGTTGAAACATAGTGAATAGACCATGATGAGATGATATATGGTGTTGGGAACAATGTGAGAGGTCTAGTTGGAGATTTGGCATGGTGGAGGCACTAGGTGTGCTAGGTGGCCTAGGATGGTATTGGTGCTTGGAGAGATTGGAACAAGGAAAAATGATAGTGAACTCATGAGAATGGTTGTGGGAGTGATTTACAAAGTTAGGGTACTCTACTTGACCCTTGAGTGAGGCTAAATCCTTGAGTGAATTCCAAGTTGCTTGTAGAATCCTCTTTAGTTTGTCTGTCATATCATACCTGTCATACCAACTCTACTATTATGCTAAGGCATTTCTGATGAAGCTTTAAGATTGTGATTATTAAGCTTAGAAGGATCCTTTGTTAGGATCTTTCTTCTCTGTTCTATGTCAGAATCACCCCCTCCTGAAGAAGAGGACATGCCATTACTAATTATAAGCTCGGGATTCTAAAATGAAATTACCTGTCATAGACAGACAGTTTTCAAGGAAAGAGATATTCATGGTTCTTCAAAACATCAAGCTTACCTAAAAAAATGGGTATGTCAGTAATTCTTTGAAGCACAGGGTCCTTCAATGGAGTTTCAAAGATATTAAAGCAAGGAGAAAATGAGAAATCATCATCCTTTGTAACATCAAATGGAGCATTAAATTCAAAAAGTTCCATCTTGCAAGCTCCTGTCCAAGAGATGGTTTATTATGAGTACATGGGTAGCATCTCTTTCACCATAAAAACCAATAAAAATAATAACTTAACCAATTAGAATGAAATAAATGGTCTATTATGATAGATTGTGGAACACAAATATGCATCAACAAGTGGCACACTCTTGTGCTAAATTAAACTCATGACCTTATTTTGACTCAAGCTCTCCAAGCTACTTAATAAGCCAATATTTATATAAATATATTTTAGTCTTAGACAAATGTATTTAATGTGAGGAAATGGGAGTCTAAAGGAACAGATTTAACACTTCAAGAAGAGAATACTTACACAAAATGAAGCCGAATCATGCTAGACAAGTTGACTATTGGCCCTTCCAATTTTTTATTTGATAGTTTCCTAACAATGACAGATTTGAAATGCACTTAGGAGAAAAGACCTAGAACGAATGAAATTGATTAAATAGTGAAGGTATGTTAGTTTGAGCTTCACTTGGTTTCAAGAATACTTTAATATTCTCTATTTAACAAAGATAGCCACGAGAAGGTGGAAGCTCATCTAGCCTCACCCCCTCCCCCTAACATCAATCTAAATTCCCCATTAACATCTAATTACACACTTCATTCATCCATTTATAAACTATATCATTCAATCAGTACAATCACATAACATTCATTAATATGATATAATATTCATTAATACGCAACACTAATAAAAAATTCATTAACACATAACAATATTCATTAACATGACATAAAATTCAATATTAATATGCAACATTCATAGATAATTACTTAAAACAACGTTCTTTCATTATCCAACAAAGTTAATCAAACAAGTTTTACCAAAGAGTATTTTTAAGAAATCATTTCTTTTTTGAGTTTTTCTTAGATTTCTTAACCCATAAAAGCCTTCCAGGAGCATCAATATCTTCCTCCTCTTGTGGCTGTGATCTCAAATTATGGTGTTTCCTCTTGTTTTGAGGAGCACAAGGTTACTACACTAAAGGGGGGTCTGCTGCATGAATAACAAGTAAATGTGTTAAATTCACATACTTTTTTTACTGTTACATGTATTTCAATAACCAGTAGAACATTACATGCATTTTTCTTTACCTGACAATGCCACATCATGTACAATAACATTTTGATATGTTGCCACCTCAACATGCTCAACATGCTCTAAAATATTCAAAAAAAGGTTACACAGCCAATTACAATTAAAGATGGTAAATTCTATTAATAATTACGTAATTTATTTCCAATAGAAAATTAATACCTCCACCAATGTGATGCACATTATGTACAATAACATTTTGATCTGCTGCCACCTCAACATGCTCAACATGCTCAACATGATCAACATGCTCAACATGCTCTAAAATATTCAAAAGAAGGTTACATGACCAATTGCAATTAAAGATGTTAAATTCTATTAATAATTACATAATTTGTTTCCAATAGAAAATTAGTACCTCCACCACTATGATGCACATCACATGGGCCTTCCTCACGCCTAGGTTCTGTGATAGGATTTGAAAGCTGTAGTGAAATGTCATGTGCATTGTTATCATGAAATAGTCAATTTATGTTTGAAATTAACTATTCAATTTGATTTACTTTTCATTTGACCAATTTACTTGTGTCTCATCTAGTGTAGAAGATTATTTGTTATGGATTTCAGATTCTTGGCATAGGCATGCAACCATGACTTTATAGCCTTCCTTCAAAGCTATTCTTTTGTCTTCATCCGTGGGCTCTAAATTGAATTTTGTGCCCTATATTTTTTGTTTAATATCGTCAGTTTTGCATGTATGATTTGATTAAACAAAATTTTTTGCAACCATATATATATATATATATATATATATATATATATACATATTTGATATGAAATTCCAATGTTGCTACTTACAAGTCAAGAGTGAAGTTTTATATAGCCACCAGAGCCAAGTTTGTGTTGGTCAACCTTTTTTAATCTGTCTTCTGTAGCTTTTGATTTATCTTGTAGTCTATGAAAATTTTGAAACATGTTAGATTATATATTTACAAAGATCTCTAATTAGTGCATGATGACATTCTACTTAATACTATCACGTCATACCTTCTTTTGTCGTCTTCTGGTTGACTTCCTCTACCCTTTAGCCTTTTCTCTTTTGCATCTTCTATTTAATCATTCCACTCCATCAGTGGAATCATAGGAGGACTCTTGTACTTTGTGTTATCCTTTAGAGACCCTTCTATATTGGTCCCTTACAGTCTTTATATGTTTGGATATTTTTTTAAGAATCAGGGCATTTTCAAAAGTTTAATTTCTAAAGAGGTCCTCTAAAGATTTAATGAGCTGATTTTTTAAGTCAGCATCCTATTCATTCCACGTTTTTTGAAAAAACAAAATTGTTAGATATCATAAATTTAATATAGTACAATAAATGGAAGATAAGAAAAATATTGTACCAATAATATGAAGCTATGTACCTTTTTCGTATGGTGGGCCCAAATAGCTTCAAAGTTATTTCAAAAAGAGTATCATAAAAAACATCATTTCTTACAAAAAAATCGTGGGATTATCAGTCCAAAATGAGTTATGTATAAGTAAACTACAATTACACTGTAAATAATAATAATTTTAAAGCACCTGGAAGCTTAGGTACTTTTAACATAATCATATTTTTCTTGTTCAACAACAATGACCCTGCAAATGAACCAATACTAGTAACATGGGCTGATCCAGGAAATGGTTGAGCTTCACTAGTATTGGTCTCTTTTCTTGTACCAGGTGTAGGCCGTGTATCTATTCATGCACAAAATAGGTCCATGTGAATAAAATTCACACAAGAAAAATAATCAATGCATGATTAGAACAAAACAAAATATAGAAAAATAAGGTTTTACCAATTGTAGCAGGTACAGAGGAAGATGTCTGCAAGCTCCTTGTTGTGGACAATGTAGTTAGCATCATCAAATTGTTGATCAAAGGAGACCTCTATCTCCTCAGTTTTTTTTGGTTCCATGACAAGGTTAATAATTTATTTACTATATTTATTTAGAATCTGAGAAGTCATTAAGACAGGGTCAGCGCTACATGCAATGTCATCTAAAAATGCCACCTCAATTTCAAATTGCAATTGATCTGATGTCATTTGTGCTTTTCCCTATCAATAAGTATCAAGTTGTGACATCAATATCAGTAAAATTCTATCAAAATAACTCCAAAGCCATAAAGAAAAGAACATAATAATATGACATTTGTTTCTATATAAT
>MU227979.1:450650-471619 GCA_018584345.1 Thuja plicata | reverse complement strand
TTGGAGTCAATATTAATTGGAGGCAATTGGTATAGAAGACAGTAGATTGTAAGCTACAAATTACATAGAAGACAAAATTTACATGATGCAAAATATACTCCATGACATTAGAGTTCAACACATAATATCTTAATTATAAAAACATACAAGTCAAACAAATTTCTATGAATAAATAAATACCTCATACGTGACATTGATCATACCTTGACATACATTTCATTGATCATGTTATTGATCATCCTCTTCATCAATGTCCTCATCATGACTATCATCATCATCATCATCATCATCATCATCATCATCATCATCATCATCATCATCATCATACTTATCACCTCGATCATCGTCATCGTTGTCATCATCATCATGACCAACACCACCACCATCTTCATCACCATCATCATCATCATCATCATCATGACCATCATCATCATCATCACCACGATCATCATTTACTTCATCACAAGCATCACCATCTTTGTCACCATCATCATCATCTTCATCACCATCATCATCACCATCATCGTCATGATCATCATTTACTTCATCTTTTGATTCTTTAGTATCTTCTTCTTCCATCACATTATACTTTATCGGCCTTCCTCTTGGATCATATCTAACAAAAAATGACCAACCCAGTTTATGTGCAACTCCAAAGTAAAACACAGGCTCACATTGGCTTGGAAGAACATAGGGCTCATCTCCAACTGGCTCAAATGACCTTGTATTAATCATTGTAAATCCACTATCATGTTCAACAACAATCCTATCCGGATCATTTTGGTTCAGCTATAGACTATACCATGATGTACTAGATGATGTGATGGACTTCTCTTCAAGGTAAGATGCCAAGTTTAGTTTACAAAATGAACTACCCTTCCAAAAGCACAATGGCTCAAATTGACCCAATACAACCAAGGTTACCCTAGGTGCAAAATAATGATGGACTTGATGTATATGGAGTGTATGAGGACATATCAAATTTTTTTCAAGGTTTCAAGACCCACCCAACTCTCCAAGCCTTCAATTCTTCACCAAACTACTACCAGGCCTAATAGCCTTCCTTGTAGCCTTGCAACGAGAGTAATTTGCTCTTAATTTTATATTTTCCCAAAGGACTAACCAAAAAAATTGTATTTTTGGATACCCTTTATCCCCTTATACAACATACCAAAAGGAAACTAGTGACAACTCTGGACCATATGTGACTGTCCTCACACTATGGCTCCAAAAATGCATAAAAAGACCCTAATTTACAAAGCAACTATATAATCTAGACCTTCCCAAGACCCCAACTCCTGGAAAGTGTTTATTTATGTCATAAAATGACCAAATCCTAAATAAATTAGACTCAAACCTTCATTAACATCAAAACTCCCAAATTCACTCCTTTCAGACCCTTAATACTAAGACTTCCTCAATGTTTTGTTTCCAATCACTTCCATACATAACCAATACTTGATTCACCAATAAAAATCCAATATAAGACAACCCACATCATAAAAGATACCACTTATTTGGATGGATCATTTTCTGCTACACTTGTGCCATCAATTTCACTTGAAACCCTTCTCCAAATCAATCTGTGATCACTTCATTCCTCAAATCTCTACAAGAATCGGTATTAGGACTTATGGTACATGGTTATTATCTTCCTTCCATGGATTCTAGGCCTTTGAGTCCATGGAAAAGATCTATTTTTTCAAAACTAACCACAAAATGGATAGAAACATAACAAAATCAAAATTTTAACTTGATGGAAATGACAATACAATCATAGAAAACAACTTTCAATGCGTTGGAATGGAAATAAAAATTATCTTAGATTGCTTACTATTCCAACATCAAACAAAGAATTAAATAAAGAAGTGTTTAAACCATCCAAAATTCTTAGAACATCAAACTTGCAGATTTAAACTTATGTTTTATTGATATTGTTGTTGCAGTTCGTACACTCCAGCCACCATATGTGAACAATGGAATGCCAAATACAAATAGGAATGTAAAAATCAACTTCCCCAACCTCTTTCAATTCGTTTGAGGGATTAGTTAAGTGTTTTTACAATAGAAACTTCATTTCCCTCCTAAATGGAAATTAGCAATTACTTTTCAAATATTTGAATTTTCAAACTCTAAAAATGTTTTTAAACCTTTGCAAATTGGAAATTAGAAACTCCAAAGGTTGTAAAACACCTAGGATACTTATTCAAATCCAAACTAAACCCCTAGAACCTCCTAAACATATTGGGACACTAATGGTCCAAATTACATTCATTTAATCCTTTCAGGATATAACTTATTTTTAATATGCAAATGCCATTTCATGACATCAAAACATTATAGGAGCCAATACACCATAGTTGATGTGTTTTGCACCACCTAGGATCCCTTTGATCTCCTTGAACCTCTGATTTCCATTAGGTTCACTCTATTCCTTCACATTCTTCATGGTTTGATTCATGGTTTTCATGTTGGTCCTTGGTGCTCCTGTCCTTGGTGCTCCTGCACCATACCATTTGACGACAAATAGAACTAATTTCAATGAATTAAAGTCACACTCAAGTATATCATTCAAAATGCCATAGTATCAATTTTTTAGATTGTTGAGTATGTATGTCATTTCTAGATGAAATATTAGTGACCTCGAAGACTACACTTATCCCAGAATCACAAGTTTTCTTCATGTCGTCTAACTTTTTTATGCAAAATTTATGGCCATGATAGTACATATATTTGTGGTGTTTGATCTGTAATTATTCAAACATGTCAAGATTATTTGCATCAATCTGCAATTTCATATTAAACTTATGGGTCATGGTTAGTAAACTCGTACATACCTTTCTACCTCTTAAACCATATGCTAGATCAAGTACCATTGGCGTAGAATTGGGATCTCCATTACGATGAGCTTATTTAACCAATGATGCAACACCATCCCATGTTAATGAGTGACCATTTTTTTGAGATTGTTGAACCCATACCGTCATCCAATCAAGATTGTTTGCAATATACAAATGTAGTGCATCCCACTCACAACCAACTGTAAAGAAAACAAAGAGACCACTTACAAACAACTTGTATTGAAGATTTGTAAGAATTAATAAACTAAAATAACATCATATAATTACCTCTCACTTTCCTCAATCTACCTTTCCCCATCAAATACTCCCCTTAAAATTTGTTAATAGAGTTGGGGTCCCAAATGCGATCTACATGGATATTTGTTGCAAACTTGGGAAGATATTCACTAATGTGCATCATGGTCTGGTATACCATATATCCCTCCACCATAGAACCCTCAAGACGTGATCTTTGTCAAACTAATCCCTTCATAAATTTCAAGTGTCTCTCAACCATCCACATTGACCTAGTTTTTACAGGTCCACACAATTCAATCTTCTCAACTTGATGTATGAGGTAGTGTTCTTGAGTATTGAAAAAAGTTGGAGTTAGACACTTTTGAATTTCACACATAAGCTGGGGAATTTTTCTCTTCCAATATTTTATATCTTTTTTATCAATTTCTTTAGATGATAACCACCTAAAAGAGATTCAACTCGCAAGAACATATAAACAATATTTTAGAAAAAAATATACAATAAATTACATAAAAAGTAAAGCAAGTCATAAATATAATATTTGTACAACAAGTCTAAGAAATAACACTTCTAACCTCATGTATTTTCCAAGATCGTATATAACTTTTTTAACATTTTTGTCAAACTGGTGTGGGAGGGATAGAGGTAAGACATACTGCAATAATTGAAAAATGATCTTTTCAATATATTGTAAAATAATACAAAAAAAAGTACATGTAATTTTACAAATATATTGTAAATAGAGAACATGGCTTACCTTGACGAAGGTATGTCAATCATGTGTTTTCATCCTTGGCCCAAAATCACCTTTCTTTGATACAAGACTTCTTATATTTGTAGCTAATTCTGTTGGAATTTTTTTTTTCTTTATGGCTTCTTTTAATGCATCACTTTGTTGCTCAGTTAATAACCAAGAAAGGGCACTCGTATTTATGCGGTCTCCATTGCTATTTGATTCAATGAAATTTTTCAGTGCATGATTGGATTCATGAATGTCTTTACAAATTTTGGCAATTTTTTCTTGGTCACACCTTCCATCCAATATTTTCCATAGTGTTTTTGTTACATTCTTTCAAATATGCATAGCATCAAATAAATGCACGATTGGGAGATTATTTTAGTATAAACACCTACTAAATTGACTAGGATAACTTTTTAATCCTCTAGGAAGTTGGTCATTGATGCCTTGATGACCTTCATGAGCATCAATTACATCATTAGTAAATAAAAGACAATATCAAAATATAAATTTCAAACAAAAATTCATCAGATGGAATGACATTACCTCATAAATTTAGTCTATTATATTCCATCTTCCATAGAAAAGGTTTAATTCTTAGTGGCCTTGAAGTTGTCTCTTCTTTCCTATTAAAAATATTTTTTTTGATAATTCGATACTTATGATTATTGTGGAGAAAGTGCCTAAACTCATCAAACACCTACTTTCCTAAACTTCTTGAATGACGAGATTTCATCTTCGGAACACAAACTAGACATGCAAATTTACCCCTTGTCTGAAGACCTAAAAGATACCTTATATTGGATCATGTACAATTATCATGCGCAACTTAAACATACAACAATAATGTGTAAGCACCATAACATACCAAAAATATGTAACCTTAACAATATATACCATACCGCTCAAACGAGTTAGCCCAGGGGAATCATGTATTGTCCATACAAGCATTGCATGAAATTAAAATTGTCTTTTTCCTATTGTTCTAGAGATGACATACATAGTCACCCCATTCCATAACTTCAACAACTCATCAATAAGAGGCTCAATATACACGTTCATATCTTTAACTTGGTAATTACCTAGTTGAATGAACAAAAACATTACATAATTATTATGACCATTTTGATGTGGTATTAATAAATTAATTTAGATAACTATAAAATGAAAAAATACCTGGTACAATCATTGACAATATTATGTACTCCCTCTTTATGGACATCCAAGGAGGAATGTTATTGTTAATAACAAAAATAGGCCACACTGAGTAAATAGATCTCATATCTCGAAATGGATTGACACCGTCCACTTCCAATGAAAGCTTGAGATTACAAGGTTCTTTTGTAAAGTGTGGCCATGTTATTTCTATGTCTTTAAATGCAAAACCATTCATAGGCATTTGCATAATGTCATCTTGACTTTTATTGCATGCATGGTAATCCATAAATTGTGCCAAGCTAGTGCACCTAAATAATCGTTGAAGACGCAGAATAATGGGAATGTATCGAAGAACCTTGTGAGGCACCTTTTTTGTTATTTGATTTGACTAATATGTACTAATATGATAATCAGGGCATCCTATTGAAAATTCATGTTGTTTATGATATAGAATATGATCATTGGGACATGCATGTATTGTCTAATACTTCATTCTAATTTGACTCATAATGGTAGATAATTATCGGTATAAACAAGGTAGAATGTTTGATAGTGGTAACAAAAACTCACCTATCAGCCTACAACAACAAATATGAATTGTTAATATAATGAATAGTAATGGTATACTAACATTGAAGATGACAAAAGTGGCATACCTTAGCATATGCGACATTGCTACATTGGATAAACCATTCAT
The DNA here is from genome assembly GCA_018584345.1 of Thuja plicata. Lineage (NCBI taxonomy): Eukaryota > Viridiplantae > Streptophyta > Pinopsida > Cupressales > Cupressaceae > Thuja > Thuja plicata. The sequence goes on along the minus strand of MU227979.1, from coordinate 465,927 downwards.
AACCTTAAAGTTCACTAACAACACTATAGCGAAGAGAAGAGTTGTTTGAGAGCCTTGGTATAGGGGCTCATATGCCTTCTCAAGTATAGGTATATCAAGACCATCTTCATCATCATTATCAAATGTGTTAGTACCATCATCATGATCATCTTGATCAGATACGCCAATACCATCTTCTTCAATCATGTTCTTTGGCACATTATCAGCTACACCAATACCATCATCTTCAATTGTGTTCTCTACCATAGGATTATCTTCTTCCATGGGAGCCTTATCCTCAGCTTGGATATTCACACCTCCATGTTCCTCTAGTTCAAAATCCACATTCACCAATCGATGAAAATTGTACCCCCCTTCAACATGACCATGTTGCCTATAATGACTCTGGGTTGTTGTGATTAGAATTCTTTGATTTTTTAAGCCCTTACACTTTTTTCAAGGACAATTACATTCATCAACTTTTCTTTGGAACTAAGACCACAATCTAGAAATTGTCTCATTATTTTGTTCTGGGTTTATATTGCCAGGTGTGGACTTTCTTCATAGGCAATTATTCGGGCTATAAATATACAAACTTTAAACATACAAGCAATAATAGTATCTTGTATATAATAATAAATAATAGAATATTACAAGATTATTCCAATTGATGGATCTAAAAATGAAAATTCAACAAAACAGTTTTATATTAACTAAACAAAACTCAAGGAATCCAAGTCATCTATGTTTTAGAAAGAACAAATGTATTAAAGACAGAAATATACAGTTGTTAAGGTTTGTCTGAATATAAATAAAAGTATAAGGCTGGATAGCTGGCATAACAAATTCATTACTCTTGTTTTTCAATCAGAGAATGATAATTTACTACCAATGACCAATACTGGGACTGCTCTGGTTCAGCAGGACGAAGCTACTCTACTCCAGAAAATGTCATGTGTAGAAGAATCCATAGTTATGCCCCAAGTATTGACAGATATTGGGAAGGAAACTTCAAGTGACATTCTTGTATCAAAAAAATATTTACAACTTTCAGTTGACAACAAAGAAGCCTCAAATTTTCATGACTCTAACAAATCAAGTCAGATGTTTCACATTCCAAGTGCTTAACAGGAAGTTTCCTTGATCTCACAAGAAATTGAGAAATTCAAACTTATGTCTCTGATTCCAGAAGATACAACATCAGAAGCAGTCTCAATGTTTGACATAAGAGATGAGGCAAATCAGAAAGACTCTCAAACTATAGAAATTGGGAATAACAATTTAGTGAAAGTGACCAACACTATGTCTACACTAGTTGCATAGAAAAAGGTTACTCTAAATGATCAAATATCATCTACAGATGACTCAATTGTTGTGACCCAAGTTGATGCAGGAATTGAAGAGGAAAATTCAATTGAGAATCCTCAATCTTTGGGAGATTTACAGCTTTCATTTGAAGAGAAAGAAGCCTCAAAATCATATGATGATAAATCCAATCTCAAAGTTTCAAATATTGATGTAGAACAAACATAAGCATTTTCTTCCTTTGACATGGGTTTCATGACTCATGAGAATAGTTCTCCAGTTATAGAAACCAGAAATTATGATTCACTAGGATTGACTGATAGTTTACTGGCTCAGCAGGTTGAACCTATGAGATTGCTAAATAATGACATGCTCTTTGTTAAAAAACACATGTCTATTTTTTCTCCTTAAGAACCATATAGTCATTGCTAATTATATACATTGTCATTTAAGTCATGATTCACATTATGCATATTATTAAGCTAGATTATTTAATAATATAATAAAATTGCTATACATTTGTATCCTAGTAATCATCATTTCCTCTTAGTTATGACAATCGTCGTATATACTATTATCACATTCATAATATAATGTGTGTGTTTTGCAAATAGTACACTTGTTTTTATTTTATTTTATGAATTATATAAATTAAATCAATATTCTCACATACATCATAAATACACCATATATCCATCATATGAAAACCACTAACCATCATCATAAACATATATATCATTACCATTGTGTAATAATATATCAATTACCATATGAAATTATAATTAAAAACTATCATTGCATGACTGAAACATAAAGCATCCATAAATCCATCACATAAAATCATGAATAATGTTCAAATGATGTAAGTCATAAATCTCACGGTGACACTATCTCCTCGTAAATATCATGAAAAAAAAGGCCTCCAAAGTAAATTGAAATATCCATAGAACATATTGATAAATCAGTACAATCTTTCACACACATATACATATGCATATGCATTTGCATATACATATACATATACACATACATATATATAACATGTTTATGCATCAACAAAAATCTAACCCAACACACACACTTTTCTTTAAATTTATGCTATGGTGCTCTGATGTTCATTAATATTGTCATTGTATACAGTTCCAGCATAATATAGAAACTTAAATTAAGTTCAAATACAATTGACACCATTGAGACTATCATTAAATATAAATTATCTCTATAATATACATATTACTAACTAACTGAAAATAAAAATCAACTATGATATTTTATAGCTTTATTTTCTTATTTGTTAAGAGTGTTCAACAAGAGATCACATTTTCACAAGGTGAGTAGAATAAGTGGTTGTTCATACTATTCCTCCACACAACCCACAAGAACATCTAGTAAACAATGAATTATAGGGGAGAATTATAATTTTTGTGCTAGTTGATATAAATTGGCTCTCTGGACTGGTTATCTAAAAGAATATAATCAGTTATTCAAGTTTGTGCCTCAATTCTTTGTCCATTAAAATAGTTGCACCTTTGTTTGCAAACATTACGCCTTCTAACAGAGATTTCAACAGATATGTTAGAATTTGCCTTGCAAATTTTCCTATCATTGGATTCATTCATCTTTGCATGAAATTTGTTATTTCTATCATTGCATTCATTCAACTTATGTTCCAACATATATTTTTCATCTGTTAAATGGTTGCACAATTCATCATGCTCCTGACTCATTATTTTTTTTTCACACAATAGTCTTGCATTATTGTCTTCCAAATTTTTCATACAAGAATCCAACAAGCCCAATTTTACATTTAATTCTTTGATCCTATCATTGCATTCTTTCAACTTTTTCTGCAAGCCACTTTTTTGTTCTCTCAATACAGTGCACACTTTCTCATGACTCTACCACAAAAATGTTGTTTTGTTAAGTTCATTTTTCAATTCTATTTTCTTATAATCAAACCCTTTCAAATTTTTTTCCAAGTATCTTTTTTCATGTCTTAGATTAATGTAAATTTCTTTAAGCTTTAGTATTGTTGCATTGAGCTTTGCATCTCTTCCTTTCAACACTGCCTTACAAGAATCAAACAAAAGTTCATCTTCAATCATTTTGCTTTGTAATCCCTTATTTATGTCATTTGAGTCTTTCAACTTGTTTTCCAAATCAATTTTTTCCTATCCTAGCTTGTTGCACAGGTCTTGGCTCAATCCCCGTGTTACATTAAGCTCATTTTGTAGTACAAAAACCATGACTTCCAACTTTGTCTTATCTTTAGTCATCTTTGCATTCAATTTCATGGTACTATCAATCTCTCTTCAATTTTTTCTTCTAAATTCACCCTACTCGAACAAGAGTGAGATTCCTGAATCAACTAGAGAATTAAAACTTTCATATGAGCAAGAAGAAAGCTTGTGTAAAATTGGTGAATCCAACATTTCAGCTTGAAATCCAAAATTTAATGCACTAGAGGTAGCCCCAACCTTTGAAATGACTGCAATGATAGACAATACCATTATTCTTTTTGGAGAGTCAAAGAATGATGATTTACTAGAAATGAGTAACCCTGAGAATGCTCTGGTTCACCAGTATCCAACTACCCTTTTGGACAAAATATCATGTGTAGAAGATTCACTGGTTGAGACCAATGATTCTGCAGGGATTGGGAAGGACACTTCAAGTAAGACTCCAGGCTCAACAAGAGATTTATAGCTTTCATTTGAAGAGAAAGAAGCCTCAATTTTTTATGAATCTAAAAAATCAAGTCAAATGGTTCAAATTCCAAAAGTTGAAATGGAAGATACCTTGAACTCACATGAAACTGATAAATCTGAACTAGTAGTTTGGATTCCAGAAGATACAACATTACAATCAGTACCAACCATTGATGTTGCTACAAAGGTAGATCGAGATGAATCTTCATTTATGTATACTGAGAACAACAATTTAGATAGGGTGATCAACACCGAGCCTTCCCTTGTTGCACAAATAGAAACTACTACTCTAAATGAGAAAAACTCATCTATAGATAACACAGTACATGCAAGACAAGTTGCTGCAGGAATTGAAGAAGAAACTATGGCTAATACTTCACAATTGATGGGAAATATAAAACCTTTGTTTGTAGAGAAATAACTCTCACACTCATATGACAATGATAAATTCAATGATGTAGTTCCAATTCTAGAAGTGGAAGCAGCAGAAGCAGTTTCAACCATTGAAATGTGTGCCATGACTCATGAGAAAAGTTCTCTATTATAGAAATCAAGAATGATGATACAGTGGAATTGACTGATGATTTACTGGTGTTTATATCAAAAAAAATTTCAACCTTGCTAAAGAATTGGTTCCTTTAAGAAAGATTCATGCTAACAAGGGTTTCATCCTTCAAAGGGGATTCATTGATCTGAACCAAGTAAATGTCAATGTAATCTAAGTGCTGAATAATCTAGAGGCTGATCTGCTTGAAAATACAAAATTGGAGGAGAAACATTGTTGACCTTTCAATCATGGGAAAATATATTCTTGGCTTGTCTTCTACTTTATTTGCTAAACAATAGTTGCCAGAACTACATTTATAGTCGAGAATTATGTAACAAACAATAAAGATTCTGATTGGCATTAGTAAATAAAACATTACCCTCTTCTAGCTCTTTCCTATTACCAGTAAGATGCATAATCCATTATTTTTTATCCATTTAAAAAGTGGGTGATAGGAATTGGAAGATAGAGAATTATGGCTGGCTGACACTATTTGTTCTTTACAACAAGCATGCCCTGAATATTCAATGTAATATATCATTCAAAAATATTGTAGTTGATTGACTAGAAAAGTCATTGTCATGCATTGTGCATACTAATTCCTCTATGCAATAATTTTTTTTAAATAAAATTTATTCTTATACATGTCAATATTTCAATAAGATTACTAATGTCTATTTGAATAACAAGAAGTACATAATCAAAATTTCCATTACAACTTAGTGGCAAAAATCAAGGCTTGCTTTTCTCTATTTGACATTGTGTGAAAATGTGGATACCTGACATTTGAAAGTAAAATTAAACATGCCAAAGTTAGAAATAACATTGTTACAATAATAATGCACTCCAGTCAAGTGGGAAAGAATAGAATTGCTCACAAAATTACCAAACACATATTTTTTTGTTGTTCTCCTAAAATGCTCAAATAATTTTTTAAGTTCACTCATGAGTGTTCCCATTGAGGCCAATAATTTGCAATTATGATGGGAAAAATATCCATTAGTTAAGCCATTGGAAAATGCTTTGTGGAACAATACCCTGGAGTTCATAAGCTGAGACAAATGATAATGTTGTGTGCTTTTCAGTATATGAATTACAAAAAATTGCAATCAGAACCGGTTGATAAAAATATCTCTCTTTCAATCACAAATGCATTGCCATAAAGTACACAAGAAAAGGATTTCTCATACAATAAGAAAATGAGGTGTTTTTAATTGTTTTTGGTAAAGTTTGAACTTTACTCATTGGGATTTTAATTGTGGCAAGAACTTTGCATTTCCGCTTGATAAGCATATCTAACAGTTTGGCATTGGAAAATGTTTTGTGGGATAATTTACCTTAAGTTCATAGGATGAGACAATTATTAATTATTAACACTTAAATCTTTTTAGGCACCAAAGAGTTGGAGACATGATTTACAAAAACCTGCAGTGAAAATGATTAATAGTATGCTAGTTCTGGAAAATGAATTTTGAACTGGTTGACAGCCAATTCAAATTCTTTGAGAAATGAGACACATATCAAAATGATCTCACATACTTCAATTGAAAACAAAATTGAGTCAAAGTCAAACAAATTAGGCTCATAAACAATAAAAAAAATTGAATCTAACAAGCCAAAAAAAGGCCTTGGTCAAAATTAAAGGTCAAAAATTGACCTCCTTGATCAGTGAGGATTAAAAAACCATCCACTAATGTCTGCAAGGTTATAATCTTCACTAACCTCAATGCCAAATTTTCTTCTTCCCATTATTCTGTGGGTCATCTATTGCTTGACTTGTAACTGCCACCAAGGTGCAAAGTTAATCGCAAACTTCAACACTTAACTTTTAACACTTCACTCCACCAACCTACAAGGGTTGAGATGTTAATAAGTTAGCTCTTGACATAGGAGCATAGGGAGATCCAAAAGTCAAGGAAATTCAATAGAGTGGCCACATAAAAAAATTACCCCACCAACCCATGGGACTCACTACATTCTTTAATAAAGATTGTGGGAGCATGAGGGAACATTCTAACTTAAGACCAATAAATGAGCATGTGGAGACATTGGTCAGCTGGGGTGATAGGGAAAATAAAATTAAAGCCTAAGAAGGAAACATAACTTAGGGGATAAAAAAGTTGATCAGGAAAATAAAAAGGTTCAAGGCATGTGGCCGGTTAGACAATGAAAAAATGACCTAAGTGATGACTTAAGAGATTTGTGACCAGGACAACATGTCAATTCAATAATAGAACATTCAAGCACATGGACACTAATATTTAAGTATTTTCTCAACATTTAAAGACAAAACACAAACCCTAAACCTAAAATTTGCAATCCCAATTATCCATTGTTTCTCTTTTTATATAATAAAAAACATGTGAATAAAGATTGATTCAAAGTACTCATGCAAAGGGTGAACATTTGAATAAGATGCATAAGAGAGAAGTATGTAAAGATCTTGACACTAGAGGTACTTTATGGTGTATGATTTGCAAGCACCATGGTTCTATAAGGAACATTTTCCAAAAATATTTGAATAATTAAACACATATTACACATTTTACTCTAGACTGATTATTGACATGTGGCAAGATGACATTTGCCTACACTTCTAAATTAACTATTGATTCTTATTTTCACTTAAAATGTATGTGCTTTTAAATATCTATAAATTTGGATCAAAACAATTAAGTTAGACTAGTGGGATCCATCGATACTAGTATATTAGATTTGTCCATGGATAACATATCACAATATTTCTATCCACTTTAGCAATTAGATCAATGGTTGATGATTATTTGTTAATTCACAGATAATTCTTCCATTAATCCTTAAATACCTATGTTAGAATAGTCCCAAAGGATAACTAGGGGGGGGGGGTTTGAATCAGTTATCATCTAATTTAATTATTTTCTTTTATTAACTCCATAATACAATAAAGTAAATGCACATTCAGATAACACAATAGAAAACACCATAATTTCGTTACAGGGAAGCCAAATGGTAAAAACCCCGGTGGGAATTAACACCCACAATGAACTATACTTGTTTATAATAATCCCTGTTAGAAGATCTTGCAACCCTGTTAGGAGTTGTTCTTTACAATGCAATAAGTATATTGACTTGGTTAAGGGTCTGACCCTATTAGGAGTCTTTTACAAAAAACATTGTTAAGGGTAAGGACTCTCTGTCCAAAATCTCACTGCTTCAATGGTGAAGGCTACAACCTTCTGTAGAATAGTTACACACTATATCTGATGATGAACTATAGAGTAGACCTATTTTCTTGATCAGTTCCAATGTATTGTAATCTTTCACTTCTTCTTCACATAGACCCTTGATGAATGAAACACAATTGATATTCTTCTCTATACATTTTTTGTCTCTTGTCTTCTCATTCACACTTAGCGTTCCACAAATGAACTACTATAAGTATCTTCCTCAAATTATGATATCATGGGATATGTTAGGAAACTCTTCATAACATCCTTGTTGGCTTAACTAATCACATAAGCATAATTACAACTGTGCAATACAAACTGAATATAGGTGACACTTCACTAAGTCAGCCTCACCAAATTAACTCTAACATTACAATCTTGTTGAAACACATTTGGCACCTTTAGATAACTATCTTCAACTCATAAATAAACTTGAATATACACACGCATATCACAAAGATAGGTGTGTACTCAAAAACCAATGCATTATGTCAGCTCTGTATAGACAAACTCCAAAAACTGTAACTTTCATTTAAAAGAATTACCCAACACAACTGAAACTTCATATCTGAGTCTGTGTGTATGAAAAAACATAAACAACATGTCTACAAAATGAATATAACCGTACAAGTATTGATACCATCATTCTGATAAGTACATACAGAACACTACTATATATTATATGTTTTCATCGATGACTAACATACAATCAACTAGCTGCTAGAATTAAATCTCCAACAATCTCCCCCTTTGACATTGATGACAACATATGATATTAAAAACATCTTCAGCACATGGTATCTTCTTTCTTTTTGCAATTTTCTCAATATCCTCATCAAGGATTCCTCTACACTGCTGTAGCTCCTTTGTCTATATTTATACTCCCCCAGAGTATATGCTCCCCCTTACTATATACTCCCCCTTTGACATCAATGGAAAAGGGCACCATAAACAATTAGGCACAAGTACTACTCTAGAAGTAGATTAGTCAACCATTCTTTAGTCGCTATGGACAGATGTTCTTGCTTCTTTATCAAATCAAACTCAGGAGAGGGAATTACTCCCAACTTCTCACTGAGATACTCAAAAGTATATTTTGATAAAGGCTTTGTGAAAATATCTGCCAACTATTCTTTGGTGCTCACAAAGTCCAATTTTAATTCATTATCTGCAACTTTTTCTCTAAGAAAATGGTATTTAATCTCAATGTGATTTGTATTTGCATGCATCACAGGGTTCTTGGATATGTTGCTAGTACTGGTGTTATCACAGTGAATAACAATAGGATAATCAACCTGTATACCAAAATATTTAACCATTTGCTTGATCCAAACCATTGTTGAACAATTCAATGCTACTGCAACATATTCAGCTTCTGCTGTCGACTGAGAGATACAATTCTGCTTCTTTCTTACCCAAGAAACCAACCTATATCCAAGAAATACTGCTCCTCCAGAAGTACTCTTCTTGTCATCAATACAACCTGCCCAATCTACATCTATATACACATGAAGTTGTACATTCTCTGATTTAGGATACCATAAACCATAGTCTATAGTTCCGTTTAGATATCTGAATATTCTCTTTATTGCCATTAGGTGATTCTATTTTGGGTCTGCTGCAAATCTACCAACAATGTGAACTGCATTAGATATCTTTGGTCTAGATTGAGTAAGATATATAAGTTTTCCAATCATAGACTTATACAATGTCTTGTCAACTTCTGCGGAATCATCTTCTTTAGAAAGCTTGCTTCTTGTTATCATAGGAGTACATACTAGCTTACAGTCTTCCATCTTGAAAGTCTTCAATATTTCCTTCGCATATTTGGACTAATTTATAAATATCCCTTTATCTGTCTGCTTTACATTTAATCCCAAAAATTATTTTATAGGACCAATCATGCTCATTTCAAATTCATCCTATATTTATTTTGCAAATTCTACACTAAGCTTGTCATTACCTCCAAAGATAATGTCATCAACAAATATGGAAAAAAGTAATAATCCATCAGGTGTTTCTCTTATGGATAGGTTACAATCTTCTTCTCCTTTCTTAAATCCAATCTTGGTAAGATAACCATCTAGTCTCTCATACCAAGCTCTTGGGGCCTGTTTAAGTCCATAGAGTTCTTTCTTCAATTTGCATACCATGTCTGGTTTATCTGATAGATTAAATCCTTCAGGATATTCTATGTAGACTTCTTCCTTCAAGTCACCATTCAGAAAGGATGATTTGACATCCATTTGATATACTTTGAAGTCTTTGAATGTTGCATAGGCCAAGAAAAACTTGATGGCTTCTAGTATGCTCATAGGGGCAAATGTGTCAGTGTAATCTATCCCTTCCCTCTACGCATATCCTTTACACACTAGTCTTGATTTGTTTCTGACCACTGTACCATCTTCATTCATCTTGTTCCTAAATACCCACTTTGTTCCAATCACATTTTTATCACTAGGTCTAGGAACCAATTCCCATGTGTCATTTTTTATTATTTGATCTAATTCTTCTTCCATTGCTTTCTTCCAATCAGAATCATTGCAAGCATCTTCAACATTTAAAGGTTCAATCTATGAAAGTAAACATACCTCTTCATCCACTATTAAACTTTTTGCTTTAGACCTTGTCAAAATACTACTGCTCTAATCTCCAATGACATCATCTTTTGAATGATACCTAGATGTGAATTTTGAAACTTTTGGTGTGACATCCTCATCTATAATCAGTGATGCTTCTTTGCTTGATTCAGGTTCATTACATGATACATCAATGCAATCAAACATTTCTTCAATAACATTTTCTTTACTATTAGGCCTGGGTTCATCCTTAGTCATAGGTGCATATTCATAGTACCTCTCTTGAACCATGAACTTCTCATCAATCTTTACATGATTACTTTCAATTATCTTCTTTAATCTTAAATTGAAACATCTGTATGCTTTGCTTTTAGTAGAATAACCAAAGAAAATACCTTCATTTCTTCTAGCATCAAAATTACCAACACCATCATCTCTCTTGATGTAGCACTTGCTGCCAAAGATTCTAAAGTATTTTACTGTAGGTACATTGCCAAACCAAAGTTCATAAGGTGTCTTATCTATGCCTGATCTTAGTTGTGTTCTATTGATAGTATAGACTATTATATTAACTGCATCTCTCTAATAGGTGTGCACAAATTTTCCTTCAATCATCATAGTGCGCGTTGTATCAAGTATGATCTTGTTCCTTCTTTCTACAATCCCATTCTTCTGAGGGGTTCTAGGTGCACTCAACTATCTTTTGATTCCATGTTCTTCATAGTAGTCATAGAACTAGTCAGAGGTGAATTCTCCACCTTTTTCTGATCTTAGAAATTTTAGTTTTAATCTAGATTCATTCTCAACTTTGGCTTTGAATATTTTGAACTTCTCAAAGGCTTCAGACTTCTCCTTTAAGATCGCAACCCACATCATCCTTGAAAAGTCATCAAAAAAAAAAATGAAATACCTTTCTCCGTAGTATGATCTAGTTTGAGTAGGAACACATAAATCTGTATGCACTAGGTATAACTTGTTTTCAGCTGAGTCCTGCTTTCTTCTGAAAGAGCTTCTTACATGCTTTCCCATAACACATTCCCTGCACATTGTGTCAACTAGTTTTGCAATACTTGGAAGGTCTCTAACTACCTTGACATTGCTTATCTTTACTATATTGTCAAAATTGATATGACATAGTCTCTTGTGCCATAACCAACTGTCATCTTTTGCAACAAAACAACTTACATCTAAATTGAGATGAAAAACATTACCTTTTGTCTTTGAGTCTGATGCAATCATGTCTCCTTCTTTGATGCTAATAATGCATTTATTTTCTTTGAATTCCAAATGATAACCTTTGTCAAGTAGTTGTCCAACACTTAGTAAATTGTTATGTATTCCATCGACATACAGAACATTATCTGTCTTATTCTTTCCATCTAGGGTGATAGATCCTCTGCCTATGATAGGTTTGGAATTATTATCTCCAAATCTAACCATACCACTTTTGTACTTGTCTAGATGAACAAATCTATCTTTATCACCTATCATGTGATGAGAGCATCCACTTTCAGTGATCCAATCAGTTCAGATGTCTTCTTTGGAAATTACGGCTAACTCTTGTGCTTCCTTTTCATATTTAATGTCCATTTCCTCAAGCAATTTGTCCATGTCTTTAAGGGCAACGAATCCAATTTCATCTTCTCCTAAATCTTCATCAGTTACACCTTCTTTAGCATGATAGCCTTCCTTTCTATATTTTGGTTTATAATCAGATCTGAATTTCTTTACTCTTGTGGGATACTTGGATGCAAAGAGACCAATCTTTTTGCATGAAAAACATTTGAATGGCAACTGTCCTTCATACTTGCCTTTGCCTTTATTTTCTCTTTTAGCAATCATGGCAATGATTTCTTATAGTTCTTCATCAACTTCTTCTTTCTCAGTATTGCTAGAGATGTGTAAAGGTCTCTTACCATGAATTGAGGCTTTGAAGGTTGTTTCACTTTTGGGTTCAGCCTTCAATCTTGATATCTCAAATGCAGAGATTTTAATGATTAAAGTCCCTCTCTTGAAGTTTTCTGAAAATTGCATGGTTTCATCTAGAATATTGATCTTGTTCTCATAGTCTTTTGTTAAAGTAGTCATTAGCTTGTCTATTATGTCTTCTTCTGATATTTCTCCACCATTGTTACTGATTCCAGAAACTACTACATTTATCCTCTGATTGTAGGCTCTGATGTTCTCTTCAGGTAACATCTCAAGGTTGTTATATTTATTTTTCCATGTCTTCTTGCATGCATTCTTTGCTTGGATATCTCCTTCAAACATGTCTTCTAAATACTTCCATATACTGTATGCCTTGTCTACTTTCTTGATCTCAGAGAATTCACTGTCAGATAGTGCACTTATAAGGGCTTCTTTGGCAACTGCATTAGCTGTGAATGTATCCTTTTGTTTACTAGTAGTATCACCTCTTGAGAGGTGTTTTAAAGAGGGAATAAGAACTTATTTTGTGGCTATCACAAAGATGTCAAAACCAACACACTGTAGATATATTATCATTTTGTTCTTCCAATCTAGATAATTCTCTTCATCGAACTTAGGACTCTCTTTTCTAAACTATGTCATCTGATCTACCTTAAGCTGTTAGGCTTTCTGTTCAAAGCACTTGGCTCTAATACCAATTGTTAGAATAGTCCCAGAGGTTAACTTAGAGGGGGGGGTGAATCAGTTATCAGCTAATTTAATTCTTTTCTTTTATTAACTTCATAATACAATAAAGTAAATGCACATTTAGATAACACAATAGACAACACCACAATTTGGTTACATGGAAACCAAATGGTAAAAACCCTGGTGGAAATTAACACCCACAATGAAATATACTTGTTTATAGTAATCCTTGTTAGAAGATCTTGCAACCATGTTAGGATTTGTTCTTTACAATGCAATAAGTATAGTGACCTGGTTAAGGGTCTGAACCTGTTAAGAGTCTTTTACAAATAACCCTGTTAAGGGTGAGGACTCACTGTCCAAAAGCTCACTGCTTCAATGGTGAAGGCTACAACCTTCTGTAGAACAGATATGCACTATATCTAATGATGAACTATAGAGTAGACCTACTATCTTGATCAATTCCAATGTATTTTAATCTTTCACTTGTTCTTCACATAGATCCTTGATGAATGAAACACAACTAATATTCTTCTCTGTACATTTTTTGTCTCTTGTCTTCTCATTCAAACTTAGCATTCCACAAATGAAATACTATGAGTATCTTACTCAGAGTATGAGATCATGGGACCTATTAGGAAACTCTTCATAACATCCTTTTCAACTTAACTAATCACACACACATAATTACAACCACGCAATATAAACTAAATATACACAACGCTTCACTAAGTTGACCTCACCAAATTAACTCTAACATTGCAATCTCATTGAAACATGTTTGGCACCTTTAGATAACTATCTTCAACTCATAACTAAACTTTAATATAAACACGCATATCCTAAAGATAAACACAACTCAAGAACCAATGCAGTACATCGTCTCTATATAGACAAACTCCAGAAACTATAACTGTCATTTAACAGAATTGCACAACACAACTGAAACTTCATATCTGAGTCTGTGTGTATGAACAAAACATAAAAAACATGTCTACAACATGAATATAACCATGCAAGGCTTGATACCATCATTGATGCAGGAGCATCTTGGGTGTAAGGGCAATCTTGCATCACCCAAAAATATGTGTTTTTCTATTCAATAAGGGCTATTTTGTATAAAGCTTCTATTTTTGGAAACTTACTATTTTTAGTAAGTTGTTTGTTTGAACTCAAAATATTCTAATTTTCTAGGTGAAGGTTCATCTTATTCATATAAGAATACCATTTAAATTTCATTTCCAGATCATTTGTATTGGCGAAGTTATTAAGGATTTACTGTTGAGATTTTAGGGTGCAAAATCTTTGAGCTTAATTTTTAGGACCTTAAAGGCTCTGGATCGAGGTCGAACCCCTAGCTAACTAGCACTTTGCAAGTCAGGCATTGTAGATCGCTATCTCCCCTTTCTGGAAAGTGGTTATAATAGCCAAACAGAGCTATGGTTCAAAAGTTATGGCTTCCAGAAGTTGGGCTACCTAATCTCATGTTTTGTAAATATTTAAAGCCGACCCTTTTGTAATAAAAGTGAAAAATAATTAAATGCTAAGGGTAGTCGGCCTTAATGGCTAGATTTCTGGAACCTTCTCAGGTGGTGAAAATTGCCTATATAAAGAAGGCCCGTAGTGTTGTCTAGGGCAGTTCTGGGTAGATCTAGGTAATAATTCAAGCCTTTTTCCTATAGAATATTGTAAGGGGAATGCCCATGTGGCTTTGCATATTGTAATTCTGAAAGTTTGTAATTCCACATTTGTGGAGATAATAAGAAGCCCATTTTCTGTTCTTGCAAATTGTTGTTACTTCTCTATTTTTGTTAGGTGTTTGTGGCATTAAGGGGAGCACCCTTCATCAAGTGGTATCAGAGCGAGAAGTTCCTAAGGGTGTAAATAGATCGTCGACTGTGAGGCAGTTTGCACCAGGACCATGGTTAGGGTTTCAGCGCGCATCACAAAAATGCCTCCATGAAGGGAATGTGGCAGAAGAGCTGGTGTTGTGACACCTAAGGTTAGAGAGCTCCATAGACAAGTGCGAGCATTGCAAGAAGAGATTCGTAGAGGAATGAATCTTAATGTTAGAAACGAAAGTGGGGATGAAGCCGAAGAAAGAAATGATGATCAAGAAAAAGTTGAAGTTTTGAATCCAGAAGAAGAAAGGCTTTTTTGAGCCATTTCCAAGATTGGGAAAATATCTAAGATTGAGGTTCCTACATTTCCAGGGAATCTTAACCCAGAGGAGTTGATTGACTGGATCAACGAATGTGAAGAATATTTTGAGTATGAAGATATTGAGGATCCTGATCGGGTCAAGTTTGCGAAGGCCAGACTGAAGGGTCATGCAAA